>PVJO010011379.1:0-60046 GCA_004026905.1 Hystrix cristata | reverse complement strand
CTACCCCTTTGTCCTTATTTACACTTATGGTTTCTCATATCAGAGAAACAATTCGATGTGTACTAATAAGTGTCTGATTTATTTCACTTAATAGTATGTTCTCCAGGAACATCCATTTATATACAAATGACTCTAGTTTATCCTTTTTTATAGCGGTGTAGTACTCCATTGTGTAGAAAAACCACATCTTTTTTAGCCAGGACATCCGTTTTTAAAAGCATTTGACACATTATTGTTTAAATGCTCTCCAGCATTCATCTTATGCTGATTTACAGTCATTACCATATGGTTATGCAAATGTCCATGTTCTCCACACCCTTGCCAAAAGTGGAGCAGTTTTAAAGTGTCTGTGGGAAGCTGACCTGGCGCGTGCACTTGCGTGTGTGTGTATGCGTGCATGTACATGTGTGCATACATGGTTACATGTTTGCCTATGTGTTCCTTCTCTCTGAAATGACTTCTATGTTAGTGGTTTCCTGTTAAACTTCAAGAGGAAAATGCCCTGAGTGCATTAACTTTTTTCTTTCTTCCACCTATGCTGGCCTTTCTCAACCTTCCTTTCATATTATTAATGGTTGCTTGTGGTGAGGGCTAAAAGGAATCTTTCCCATACCCACTAATAGGGCCCAGGCAATGCCAGGGGATGGGGAGTCACAAAGGGATAATAGCCCCAGGATTTACCTTCCCCCTGCTTCCTGTACCTTCAGGGAATTACAGGACCCCGTTTTCTAATGTTCCCTTTGCATGTGAATAATGGCAGCCAAATCTCTTTCAAGCAATTTCCTTTCACAGAAATCTTAAATATAAAATTTAATAAAATGCTGGCCTTCAAATTTCCTGTTGTCTCAGCTGCTGCATCTTACAAGATAACAAAGGGAGAGGGAGAAAGGACCAGTAAGTAAATACACTCTTGACACTAATCTGTAATCTCTGCATGAATAGAAGGTTCAATGTGCATGTGTGTGTGTATCTCAGTACCTCTGGGTCTCATTATTACCGAGACAAGGCCTGAAAACTGTACAAAGCTGGTAGCTGTATGCGTGTCAACCATGATAGATCCAGGGCTACTTATCATGTAGCCAAAAGTTATGAATATGGATTTGGGAGTTAGAAACACTGGGTTACAAACCATAGTTCCACCACTTAACTAGCTGTGGGATTTTGAGTCCTGTGTTTTCATTTGAAAAAGGAGGGTAACTTAGTAACCAGCTAGAAGAGATTCTGAGAAGATAAAATGGGATTCAAGTATACAGAGTGTTTGGCACTTACATCAACAGCCTTGGCATTTAGTAGGTGCCCGATACATTTTGGCACTTACTAAACGTGTCCAATACTTTTAGTGGTGGTGTTATTTAGTAACATCATATGATGAAATCAAGGCCTAGAGAGGCTAACAATCACAGCGAAATGATGGCAGAGTGAGAGTCACTGAAATTAGTTTCTGCCTTTGAATGCACCACCCTGCAAACCCACTTTCTCTGGGATTGGTGGTCAAGGAGGGTCACAGAGGAGAGAAAGTGAGGAGAAAGGAGAGATAGTTGAGTCAAAACTGTGGTTACACGTGCACTGTAGGTACCATTAAGAGGGTCAAGATATTTTCTCAAGCCTGTTCACTTGCAGTCTCATAAAATTACATTTGTTAATACTATAACAGTACTACTACTCATGTACTGAATGCTTTCTGTGTGACAAGTATTGTGCTCAACACCTTGAGAAGCACCATTTTCCACCCCAGTGAGTCCAGCAGCAAGTCCTACTGACTTTCCATCTGTCCATTCCTCTTTTCTACCACCACCACCATCTCTGCTTGAACTACTGTGGTTGTCTCTTGACTAGTCTTTCTGCTTTTCTTAATTCACTACTGTCTATTTCAAACTGTCCACAGAGTAATATCTCTTAAATGCCTAACAGATTACGTCACTGCTCCTCTGAAGTTCTTCAATGGCTTCCTGTAACCCTTAGAATTAAATTGATGGCCCCGAAATCCCTACAAGTTTTGACTCTGTCTGCCTCTCTGACCTGATTCATGCTGCCCTCCAGCCTCACTGGCCTTCTTTCTGTTCCTCAAAGAAACTGAGTTTGTTCCTGCCCTCAGGCTTCTGCATTTGTGTTCTGTCTCCACAGCTCTTCTCCTCCCACCTTGGAATGACTGACTCTTTAACATTCTTGTCTTAGCTCCAATGTTACTTTCTCAGAGGCTTTCCTTGACCAAGAAATCCAGACTAGCCACATATCCCTGCACTATGGTATACTGTATTGTCTTCGATGCACCAATCATTATCTAAGATTCTTTTAGAGCACCAAGAGTCTTTACTTTGCTCCCTACTATATCCTTAGCGCCTGGGAATGTGCTTGGTACTAGTAAAACCAAATGAATGAATGAATGATCAAAGCAATGCCATAAATTATCAGTGTTCTTAGAAACCTTCCCAGGCAAATTGTAGGTCACTTGCTGTACTGAAGATACTGCCCAGGAATCTCAGAGATAGTTTACTTACAGTTGAACCAAGATTCTATTTTATTTCTAATTGTTATAGAATGACCAGGTACATACAACCACTGGGACAATAGGAATAGATTGAAATACTACTTCATAAACAATAATTACTTTCGCAAACAACATGCTTTCTTGATGAAGGGCAAGTGTGGTTGATGGACACGGAATGCTGTCAGTGAAGAGCAGCAGAAGCAAGATGATGTCCAATTTTCCCCAACAAGAAAACCCAACAAACCGATTCATCTCCATGAATAAATGCTCTCATTTGACTTCCCTATAAAACATCGGTATATATGAAAACTTCCAATGTTCCACAATCCAACCATGAGCTTTCTTAAGAAAGGCTTGGATGCCAAGGTTCTAAACCATCTATCCCTCAACCTAATGGTCTATATGAAAGGAGAGGGGCAAGGATAGAATGAAGTCATCCAAGCCAAGGCAGAGGTGAAGGGGGTGCTTACTTCGCTGCTCCTCTCCTTCAGATAAAATGTCAGCTGAGGCCTGGATTCAGAAGCAGGCAAGCTGGGTTACTATTGTGGCAGTTGTGACCAACAGTAGGAAAAGCATACAACTATGACTCAAGACTGTATTTGAGCATACACTAGCAATATGCCCTTGAGTAAGATGTCTCTTTAAAGTTTACACACATGTAGAAAGAGAGTAAGATATTATAAGCACTGACCAGTACCTGGTAATAAAATGGATGCTGCTTTTATTTGCTAGATGTTGAAATAATCACCAAAATTTTTACGGTTTTCCTAACAATCCTGTGTAATAACATTAACACTCCACTTTACAGATGAAGAAAATGAGGAGAAGAGAAATAAAGATTTCTCAAGATCCCACAGCTAGGCAGAGGTGGAACTTCAATCAAGGCCCATTTGTCATTTTTACCCCAGGCATGAGAGTCCATGATAAATGGAGGCAGCAACCTCCTGCTATTGCTGAAGATTTTCCAAGTTCTTGGCAGATTCAAACTCTGGTATGGGCATCAATTACTAGAAAACTTCCTGCTATGGAGAAGTCCAATAGTGTATTTTAAAAAAAAAGTGCAATTGAGTTTTTTCAGTTTTTACAACTGTGGCTAGCCCATGACTTTCCTATTATAACCTTCCTGGCTGTCCAAGGTAGCCATTTTTCTCAGATCCTCACCTGGGTCTTGTAGGCTCCAGCATATACAGTCATGCAAAAGTTTTAACATTAAGTCATCTTCCCCTAAAAGTACAACAGAATGTCTGTGGGTCAATTTCAATCTTGTTTGTCCTGAGACAAGAAGCAGTAAGATCTCACGCTTTTAATTAGGTTGCACAGAAAATATTTTTCAAAGCTTAAGCAGCTTTCCACTCCATCCCACCAGAGGATGGAATGTGAATGAAGTCCAGACGCTCTCCCTTGTCTGCTTTCACGGAACCAGTGATGAAGACAGTCTAACAGATCCTTACTTTGCTGTGTGTCTCCAGGGATTCCACATGCCTGGATTGTACATGTCAATCCTGGCCACTTGGATGCTACTGTTATTTCTCATTCATCCAGTGTTCTGGAACATGCCTGGCAATTAATGACACATTTGGCAGCTGGTACACTGTATCTCTCGTTTAGCTGGTGAAGTGAAAGGTGGGGAATGCAGACCTTCAATGTAGAAACTACATCCATCGGGAAAGCATACCTTCTCCTAGGAGCACTAAGATCTACCTATTTGGAGGACTCTTAAGGCAGGACTATGATATGGCAGGATCATCCACTCAGGAGTAAGACCAGGATTCCTAACCAAGCCCTTCAACTCTGAGCTGTGTGACTTTGGCAAAGCTATTTAATCTCTCTATGCCTCAGTTTCCTTATCTATGAAACAAAATTATTAATTCGTTCTTTCAATGAACAACTACTTACTGAGCACCCCCAGTATATCAGTCACTATAATAAATGCTGGAATTACAGCAGTGAAGAAGACTGACAAGGTCCTTCTTCTCATCGGGCATAATTTCCAGTGAGAAGATAATAAACAAGTAAATAAATAATTTCATAAAGCAGGAAGTACCACAAAGAAAATAAGGCATGATGCTGGGATAAAGAATGATGACTATGGGAGGGGTCATTTCAGGAAGGAGGAAATATCAGGATTTATCTCTTGCAATTTACATAAGTATTAAATAATAGATGTAAAGTGTTTAGTATACTGCCTAACAAGTAATGCGCACTCAACCAAATTCAACTGCTTTTATATCACACACACTTTCAAGTCACTTGCTTCTCTTTCACCTCATAATGACTGAGTCCCTACTACATGCAAGTGACAAACTATAAAGATGAAACAATGTGGCCTCCACCCTTAAGGATGACACAGTCTGGCATAGGATGTTGCTTCCATATAAAATGAGAGAAGGCAGAAGTGGTGAATTCCATCTACGGAGTCAGAAATGACTTTATCACTCAGTGTTGACAGATGGATTGGTATTTTCCAAGAAGACAAGGGAGCCAGGAGGCGGGCATGCCAGGTGGAAGGAACAGCTTGAACAAACTCCTGAAGATGTGAAACAGCTTGGCATGGTCAGGGAGCTATGACAAGTTCAGAATGGCTAGAAATAAAAGTATGAGAGGGGAGACTGAGAGAAAAAGTGACTCATCAGCAGCTCCCAATGCTTATCTTCACAGGTCATGCTTGAAATGTCTCCTATGCTGGTAGTATGTGGATAGGAAAGAACAGGAGATGAGAAGGGTAGCAGGGTTCCATATGGCGTCTACCATACTGCTAACACTCCAAAATGTGAATAAGGGCTACGTTTAAAATATTCAGACTGCGTTCTGTGCAACATTCCCCAAGGCAGCACAAACAGATGTTTCAGGATAAAAAGAAAAACAAACACCCAGTGGTAACTCAATATAAAGCCTGCGTGGGGGAAGGCAGACATCAGGCTGTTCAAATGTGATTATATCATCAGTATAGGTCTGAGACTCAGCTTGAAAGAGTGACACAGGTGCTCATGTGATGGCGCTGGGGGTCTGTAGTAAAGGGACACTTGCTCCCAAGCACAGCCTAGGGTTCCCTCTCTGTCAAAGCTGGACTCACTTGCCCAGTCTAAGGCCCATGCCAGGGGCAATGAGAGCTCTGAAATGGGAAACAAACCACAGGAAGGTCTTACACTAGTAACTCAGGCATCTCCCCCAGCAGGCTGTCTCTGACATCGGTGTACCTACCAAGTGGATGTTTGTAGGAAGGAACAGAGGGTTCCATGCTTCTTCACCATTCAGTCCTGTCCCTTCCCTAGCAATAAACATTCTTGTTATAAGTCTCCCCAGGCAACAGGGAAGAAGGTAAAAAAGCTGCCTCCACCTGTACTCCACCACCAATATTCCAAACATTGTGATACAGCGAGCAGGTCTGGACAGCAGACATCTATCCCTACTTGGAAGGAGGCTGAGATGAACAGCACCCCCAACTGACTTTCAGCCAATCTTAGCAGAGGTCTCTCTGGACTGCAGTTTGGTGCTGTCAGATGAAACAGAGTCCTAGTGTGGTCTGCACTAGATGACCCTAAACACATGAAAACATCAAATACGAAAGCCAAGGAGTGGGCAGTGAGGATTAAACACTGAGGCTTTCCATTCAGCCTTTGCATGTCATCACTCTTAAACCTGAATAAAGCCCACTGTTCTAAACTCAACTGCCCTGTATAGTGGGAAGAAGCAACAGACACACAACATGAAAGCACGTGAAAAACAGTCAAGGCCTACGCCACTTCGAAAAGGTCCTCTCCCATATACGGTCAAGCCTAAATGCCTAGTAAAATTGCTCCTTTAGTGTAAGGCACTGTACTTCACGGATCCTTCTGATTGAACCACCAGAGGTAAAGATCATAGGATGAGAACAGGCCTTGGTGGCTCCATAAACTACTTGGACACAGCTAAGTTACTAGGTTAGCCAGCTGTCATCTGAGAAGCTGGTGACATGAGGTGCTGGATGATTAGACTTCGCTGAGGGAAAGAATGACCATTTTTAAAGGGTTGGGATTGGGGTGTTAAGTACAGGGTGCTGACAGAACCCCAGAAGATAAGGATTACTATAGATACGTTTTGCCCTCTTCCCACTTTTTCCAGAAGCCAGCTCTGCTGTGACACCCAAATGATATAATCCTATCATTTCAGATCTGTTTCATCTATATGCAGAAGAACCTGTTTATGGCTCAGTTTCAACATAAATCAAGTGTTGTAAGATTTATTTATGATACATGGAAAACAACCGCTTGCTACTAGTCCAATAATGGGGCCCAGCCAGAGAGGACAGTCCACATATTCCAAAGAGGATATGCCCCTGAGAACCCAGTGATTCCATAACTGAGGGACATCTGTCAAGGTTTGGATGGCAGGGCTCCTGCTGTCAAAACTCTCAACTGTGCCTTTTAAACTGATAAGAGTGAGAAGTGCAGAGTCAGAGAAACTGAGATCTGAATCCAAGTCCTCCAACTTACGAAATGGGCTCCACCTGGATAAAACTGACTCCCCTGGACCTCAGTTTCCTTGCTTGCAAAGTAATGCCGCTGAGTCCCAGGTTCTTTATAAATGTAAAAGCACACAATACATGGGAAATGCTGTTGGATAGTCATTTTTCTCATGAAACAGTGTGTGAGACAGTGCCCCACGCACACCAGACTTTCACCTCATATTGCTATATTCCTTTCGTCCTTGAACTAGATGCACTTTATCTAAGGCTCTCACATTCTGAGTCCCAATCGAACCAAGTTTAATAGAGAACAATAAATATATCAGATGGCTTTTCTACACCAGCATGAGAAGTTAACACAAAGTGCATAGATAGATCTTTTGCTTTCTCAACCCACTCACCTACTCACTATTTAAAACATTCCACTGCAATCTTCACTCAGCCAGCAGAGATGGGTAGGAGGAATGAATGATAACAAAATAAACAGTTTAGTCAACCACTTTGGGGGAAAAACGAGAATTCTTTTGGGGGTTGTTTTTAAATTTAAAAACATTTGCTGTGGGACAATAAAGCCATTCCACCATTAAAAAAAAAAAAAAAAACTAGTTTTAGGGCCCTTAGCTGAAATATATATAAGAAGAAAAAACATTACTAAAAAAATGGTAATTTTGTGTATAGGAGTTTAAGTAAAGCCAGTGGAACTACTTGCTTTATGTTCAGCTGGATAAAGAACATGTATTTTCTTCCGAAAGTACTTCTCCAGCCATTTCTCCCAAGTCTGATTTTGACAGCGTTTGAGGCCCTGGAAGGACTAAGGGCTGTGGTAACTAATCACACACCTCTTCTTGCCCAGTAAGGAGAAGACCAGGCTTTGGAAATGGGGTCAAATTAACTGTAGAGGTCTAGCAACCAAGGCTGGGAACCAAAGGACTACATGAAAGTCCGGATGATCACCCACTTAGCTCTTTTAATTTTAATTTAATTGACATAAATGGTCACCACAGAGTTATAAAGGACACTCTTACTCGGCATCAAAACAAGACTCTCAAAGTAGACCTAACAAAGGAATGTAAAAACTGTCTGGAGGAGGAGAGCAGAATGACTCCATGACTCTGACACAATTCCACACCAGAGGCTTTATTCTCTTTCTTTCATTCTAAACCTCTTCTCTCCTCTCTGGTAAAGAACAGTAATGGCACTGAAATGCACAGATAATCTTTAAATCTCTGTGGCAGCTCCAGTTCTGAACTCCTCCTTCACAATGAGGGTTTTAACAGCTGTTAATAAGGGTTCTCTTGCTCCAGTGTGGAACATCCATATCTTTTTCTTTCCCCAAACCAAAATCAGCTTTTGAGTTGATGTCTTCCATGAACACTGTACTGAGCATGCCAGTCTACAGACCATAGAGACCACCACTCTTCACCTCCCCTCAGCTTCACTGAATCCAGATCCTGCCTGGGGGACTGAAGGGAGCTCAGCTCTTAAACTGTTCACAGAGGAGAAGAAATGCAACATGCCAAGGACTGATGACACCAGGTGAGCTGGAATCACCTTAATCAAGGAAATATACATGAATAACTGCCACAGAGGCAAAGCTAGTATCAGAGCTGCCAAAGAAGGGCAGAGTGGCAGCCCTAAGAAATGAGCATGTGCACAGACAGAAGTCGTTACAAAGTTTAGAAAGCTGGGTGCACCATGATCAGGACTGAGTTGTTCAGAAAGAAGGCTGTCAACAGTGGTGGGCTCTGGAAGCCTCTTTATAAAGTCCTGGTTGTGTGGTTTGCAGTGAAGTGATAAAGTTCAAGAGGGTCACGTAAGATGGTCAAGCACATAATGGCAAATTCATTTCCCTGTTACTGACAGCCCACTACCACAGATGTAGTAGCAACTATATATTTTAAAATATTTATTCAATGAGCATGCATTATAATCAGTACTCACATATAACCTCTTATCCAATTATGATTGCGTCTCTGTGAAAAAGATATTACGATTTGTTTTTATAGATGCAGCAACAGGTTCAGAGAGGTCAGGGACTCATAATATCTGGAGCCCACATTTGACCAATTCTGCAGAACCCATGTTTTTCTACTAAAAAGAAGGCTGGGGCTGTATCACGCTGACCTGGTAATTAGCAGAACTATAGGGGTTTTGCAGAGGATGGTGGCTTTTCCTGTCCACCTGATTAAGGAAACAGTGAACTATCTATCTTTTAAAGTGGGCTTAAGTAGTCTCCTTAACAGAATTTTTTAGTTGTCAATAACCAGCTAGAAGAAAAGGATTCAGAACTGAGGTAAGGAGATAATGTAAACTTGAGAGGGTCACTTTCCTCTCTGAGTTCTAGTTTCCTTGTGTCTAAAATGGGTTCAATAAAATCTATGTAATAGATTAGTTGTGAAGACTGAATAGGAAGCCTTATTAAAGTTCTTAATATTATATCAAGGTAAATACTTTATATACAATAGCTATTATTGCAACTTCTTTTTTATTTCTGATGAATAGTTATGGAAAATTCACAGGGTTGGCACCAACTGTTTTGATTCAGTAGGTGCCATTTAGAGCTAAATTTTTTTTTTTAATTCTGAGTTAGTTTCATAGCTAAGAACAACTATAACAAAAGAATGGCAGCAGAAATACAAGTGACTTGAGTCTAGGAAACAGAGTCCCATATCCTCTCTGGGGCTGGTCCTGTCCTACATGGTTCAATCATTGTAGAGCAGGTGATCAGCACAGCTATGCAGACACTACAAACTACTGTATATACAGACGGTGGGGAACCTTGAACAGTTTAGGGGGCCGAAACTGTGTAGGATGAATTAATGCGAATGGCTTTGCTTCTAATTTTATAATGCCCTTAAGGAACATTTGCTAAGAACTCTCAAAATGGGCAGCTTCTCAGAAGCACAGCGCAGGCTGTTTCAAAAGAACGGAGAGCAGTAAACTGAAGGAGACTCAGGCTGCTACTGTGTTGTCCCTGCTCCTCACTACAAGGCTTAGTTCTGACACTGACAGAGGTGTCAAGACCAGGGTTCTCAGGGTTTAGCCTCCTGCAGTCCTGACTCAAAGCTCTTCCGGTAGAAAACTGCCTCTGGCTCCTGCTCTCTGTGCACAGAAACCTGAAGCCCGTGCTGCAGGAGACAGCTTCTATCTACATTTTCATTTCTGCAGCTTTTTCAAAAAGGCTTCCGAGGTTGAAGTGAAACTAACTCTGCCCAGGGCAAAAATAAAATGTGCTTCAAATCACTGCCCTTGAGGAAATGGAGAACGGTGGGGTAGACTGCCCAGACGTGCAGGGATCCGAATGGTTTTGCCTCTTGCTGTTTTCTTTTGGAGGATACAGCAGGCACCACTGCTATTTGAACTCCCCCCAAATGAAGAATATGGGGTTCACAGACTCAATTTCGAGTTAGAATCACACGCATTTTAACATATCCCCCCAAACAATATATTTCGTTCCACAGAATTTCCCATAAAATAGGAAACTTTTCACTACAGAACAAGAATTACTAGTATTACAGCATGAAGGGAGCAAAGAATGATAACTTCTTTAAGATTATTGCACCAGTTTTATCTAGGCTTATATTTCTCGGTAGATTTGGGGAAACTAATTCTTTCAGATATTGATATGAGTCAGGTGATGTAGTATGTAAAAATTAAGGCTTGAGAGACTCAAAAAAGGAAAAGCACTCCCTATGAAGCAGAAAAAGAGGGACACTGAAATGCAACAATCTAGGTTTTTGATAGATTTTTCAGCAATAAAAACCTGGTGAGATTTAAGATTACTTAAAGATATAGAGAGAAATTTTACTTTCCCTCCAGCCAAATTTTAGAAAGAGTCTTGGGCTTTTTTGCTGTTGGAAACAAAAGAAACATTTCCAGCCCTCTTAACATATGTACATGTGTCATATATGTACATAATGCTATATATGTACATACATATGTATGTATATCTTATATATATGTATATACAAATATACATGCACACTCCTTCTAAACAGTTTACAACCATATTTCTTTATTTGCCTTGGAACTGCTGAGTCAGTAATTTTAAAGTGAGTAGCCAATTTTTAAGAGGCAACTCCTGCCTATTTAAGATTTAGCTGGAAAATGTTTTGACTTAAACATGTAGTATTTTCTGCAAATTTAGGATACTCTTATATTCTGTAAGTTACCATCCTGCCTCCTTTTAAGTTTCCAGAACCTTGAGGATTCATCATATTGGTCTTTCACATATCTTTCAAGGACCCTTTAACTGCAGAGATTTCAACCCCCAATAGAAATGTCAGACAAATAAGCCCCTATAGACAAGACAACAGTATGGCTGTAGATATACTGTTTCAGACCTGAGGTCATTTCTTGGATAGCTGATACTCTAGCCCCTCTCCACAAGGGAACACATCCTACCACAAGCCAGTTTCACATCTGCCTATTTCTATCTGCTACCACACTGGCCAACTCTCATCATGAAGATCAGTTCGCAGTACTAATCCCAGTCTCTGCACATATTGCTCCTTAGTGGACCTCTGTCTCACTATTGCTCTTAGCATTGAAGGCTGTGTCAGTGTATAGCTGATGGACAAGCTAAATGCAGGCACTGAACAAATCAGCAAATTTGCTGACTGTGCACATGAAGGCAAGAAGATATTGGTGCACCCCAAAACCTGGACTCCTTAATCAGCAGGGCTTTTCTTACTTGTCTTCTAGCAAAATCTTAGTATAATCTGTGGCTATTTAAGTAACCCAAATGCCCATTCACAAAACCTGCTTACACAGGTTTCCTGATATACACAGCAAATTACCTTCAATATGCCTTTCCAGGAAAGGCCCAGGCACATCTCAGGGACACAATTCACTCTGACCAAAACATTCTATCTGGTGCATGAGTGCGAAAACACGTATACACACAAGGCATCCCTCATTTCCTCTGGAGTAATGGGAGCCTGGGCAATACTTGAAGTATTCATTTTCTAACATAAATTAGAATGAAGCATTGAAAACACCAGTGACATCTGCACAGAAACAAAATGTATTCATTATAGTTGGTGCTATTACAATGAAAGGAAATGCATTCATGATGGCAGGACATTTAAAATAATGTGTTGCTGGATTCTGTGTCCATAAAAGCAATAATGATGAAACAGGAGCAGGTCACATAAATTAAAAGCAGAAACAGGGGCATGGATTTGCTTCAAGGGCTCTGGGCAATGTCAGTGAGACGGCACAGACCCGGATCCACAGGGAACATGTTTTGATAGTTAAAAGGCAGAAGAGACAAGAAGAACAATAAGGCTGGCATTGTGGAGAACTGAGGTTTTGAATCCTGTCTCTGCTACAGGCTACTTCTGTGATGCTGGGCAAGGTATGTCAGGGTCAGCTCACCTTAGATCTGCTGCTCAGTTACATCTATGAAAGGAGGAACGCCTACTGCATGAGGAGGAAATGGGAGCACACATGTAAAGTGTTTACAGTCCGATGTGTGATGGCTATAAATACAATCAGTAGTGACTTTTGCTTTTGTCATCACCAAATAAATGTATGGCTCTGATTAACGCATTACCTAGTTCTCCGAATCTGTTTCTTATTCTATAAAGTGAAACTAATAAAGCCTGTTTTTCCCACCTTACAAATTGTTATGAGGAGCAAATGAAACATTTGGGAGACATTATCGACTAAATCAGTAGTCATCCTCAAATCACTTTCCCTGTTGACTGCTACTAAACGGGTAGAAGGGCTAAGAATTCACACATCTGATGTCACAATTTTCACGTAAAATGCCTACCCAAGGCCTCCTGTTGGGAGGTGGGGCCTGGTCAGAAGTGGTGGATCACTGGGGTGGCTCTGCTTCCTGGCTGCCTTGGATTGAGCAGGTTTCCTGTCACGCCCTTTTACCATGCCTTCACAGGCAGTCAACCACTGAATGAACCCCCTGAAACTGAAAGCCAAAATAAAACTCTCTTGCGTTAAGTTGTGGGTGTTGGGTATTTTGTCCCAGGGATGGGAAAGCCAACTAATACACCCAGCCCACTCTGCAGTTAGGGGAGACCATGGAGTCCACAGTTCAAATATGTAAAGTCTTCTGGTTTGCTGGTAGGGATAAGGAATGTACTTCCTGGGAAACTGTTTACTACCCTGATTAACAGAGACATGGTTCTTCTGATCTCCTCTTCTTGCCTGAACATGGATGACATCCCAGGATGCAGCCCTTTTCAACACACATGAAGCAAAGGCTCAGGGAATCTCAGAGACACACGGCAGTCCTGACCATCAACCAACCACTGAACCAAAGCCAGCAGTCATCCTCTTCTTTGTTTGCTTAACCTACTGATGTCAGAATTTTCTGTTCCTTAATGTTTAACATAATTCTAACTGATACCAATGAATAAATACTCTGGAGAAGTAAAAGTCTTATACTTAATGTGTGGTCCTTTCTCTGCCAAGAATTTCATTATCTTGGATCCAATGTGCCAATTTATATACTATGTCCTTTAAGACTGACACTTAGCAGATACTTTGTAGTATCTTAGCGGTATTTATCCCTAGGAAGTACCCCTCACTGGATTAGTATTCTCCCCACTGCTTGGACATCCCAATAAACTCCATAAACACCTTTGTCAGTACATTACACTGTTTTGTAATCATCCATTCACTTGTCTCTGCTCTACTAGATGGGTAAAATGTGTCAACAGTAAGGATCTTTATTGTAGCCATGTAAACTTCCTAGCACTTGGCATAAAACCTAACACATTACAGATTTGTACAAATATTCAATAAACCAATCAAAGAATTATTTGAAGGGGTATGAAGTGAATGATAACCCTGTGCAGCCTTATTAGTCATCTGTATTTTTGAAACACTGCAACCAGTTTTCTAATTCCTGTTACTACTTACTTTCGGGGACTCTAGATTGGGAAAGCACAGGTCTAGGTGGTTAATCTCTATCATTTTAAAAGTTAATCTACTTGATTCTTGTTTGAATCCATGACATTTCCCTACTCCTGCTCTCTAAATTATTTTTTGCCATATATTTAATCTATATTTATCTACATAAAAATAATTTTCTTTCTTTGTTTGTTGTTTTGTAATTACCAAAGACACCTTGGGAACAATACCATCTCACCAAGACCAATGTCCACATCATCCATCAGCTCCCTCCCGGATGAGGTATCTGAGTTCCAGCTGTGTGACTGGGGCTCTGGAAGCCTCCTGCTGACTCAAGCGCATCCAGGTCTCCAGCATCCCTGCTGCAGTAAGCAGTAACTGAGGCTGAGCTGATGATATTTGGTTTTTTGCCAGAAATTACGTAGAAATTCTCATGTCCTCTCTAGCCTATAAAACCAACTTTCTCTGGGACTCATACAGACCACAGCCTTCTTGAAAAAAATTACTAGCCCCCTCCCAAAATACCTAGAAAATAATACCACCAAATAACGTAATATAGGTATGTGCTGCTTAATGACATCTTTTCCTTTTTTAAAAAAACAATTAATACATGTTTGCAATTCTAGCAGTTTACAATCATCTTGGGGAGTAGTTACATGTACAAATTACAGCTGTTTTTTTTTTCTTCTAATTTTTGTCCTTTTCCCTCGCCCTCTGCCTTCCTCCTCTGATTCCCCTAACACCTTTTATGTGACTTGTTGATATTATTTGTCTTAGCTCATGTTATGGCCTATGTTTATACTGACTGGACTTATTAGGATCCTGTACATGGCACATCTTTATTCCTCTCATTTCCCCTTCCCTCCTTACCCGTTATCCTTGTTTCCTCGAACCATTTCCCTATTGGATGAGGTCTGTCCCATGTCCTTTTCTATCCATCCTTTATAATTTTCTTTGCTTGTATTTTGCCTCAAATAAGCGATGCCCTATGGTATTTAAGCTTGTGTGTCTGATTTATTTTACTCAGTATTATGTTTTCCAGGTGCATCCATTTTTCCTACAAATGCCCCAAATTTGTCATTCTTTCCAGCAGAGTAATACTCCATTATATATAGATACCACATTTTGTTCATCCAATCACCTGTCAGTGGGCACAAAGACTGCTTCCAGGATTTAACTATTAGGAATTGTGCTGCTATAAACACTGGTATGTATGTATCATTGTAGTATAATGACTTAAACTCTGTGGGGAAGATACCTAGCAGAGGAATAGTTGGGTCATACGGTATTTCTAATTTCAATTCTTTGAGAAATCTCCATACTGATTTCCATAATGGCTGTACTAAGTTTGCATTCCCACCAACAATGCAGGAGGGTTCCTTTTTCACCACAGCCATGTTAGCATTTGTTATTGTTTATTTCCTAAAGAATGCCATTCTTTCTGGAGTAAGATGGACTCTGAGCTCTGTTTTAAATTGTATTTCTCTAATGGCCACAGATATCCATTTTTTTCATATATTTGTTAACCAATTGTGTTTCTTCCTCTGTGAAGTATCTGTTCACTTCTCTAGTCCATTTCTTGACTGGGTCTTTAATTTAGATAGTTTAATTTTTTTGAGTTCTTTATATATTCTAGATATTAGTACTATTTGAGGAGTAGCTGGCAAAAATGTTTTCCCATTCTGCAGGTTTTCTTTTCACTTTGCTGACTGATTCTTCTGTGCAGAAGCTTTTTAGTTTGATGTAATCTCATTTGTGGAGTCTTGCTGCTATTTCTTGTGCAACTGAGGTTCTGTTTAGAAAATCCTTTCCTACTCCTATGTCTTCAAGTGTTTTACCCATTTTTTTTTATTTTAAACCAAGAACATGTATTGGTACATTCTACATACAATGGTCACATTCATTACATTTATTCTGTACCTATACATGGTACCCATTTTATCTTCCAGAAGATTTAATGTTTTTGTTTTAATGTTTAGATCTTTGATCCACTTTGATTTTAATTTAGTACATGGTGAGAGTTAAGGGTCTAGTTTCATTCTTCTACAAACAGATAACCAGTTTTCCCAACACCACTTATTGAATAGGCTATCTTACCTCCAACATATGCTTTTAGACCCTTCATCACAGAACAAATAGCTGAATATGTCTGGGGAGGCTTCTCTATCCTCTGTTCTGTTCCACCGATCCATGTGTCTGTTTCTGTTCCAGTAACACACCGTTTTTATCACTACTGCTTTGTAGTATAGCTTGAAGTCTGGTATTGCTATGCCCCCTGCTTTGCTCTTCTTAATGACATTTTTATCAACAATGGACAACAGACAATGGTGGTCTCATGGGAATATTGCCCAGTGACGCCATGGCTGTATGTATCAGTTTGTGTAAGTACACTCTATGTCATACAATGCCATACAATAGACAAGTGTCTAATGATATATTTCACAGAATGTACCTCTTTGCTAAGTGACACACTTACAGTGCCATTTATATTATAAATCAGAAATATGGCCCACACTTAAATACATTAAATCAAAAAAGAAAATCTGGAAGGTGATGTAGGTCTGAACTCTCTTATCCCTTGTCTATAACTCTTGCCATGTCTTCTTTTGTTTAGCTGGATCCTTTGCTCAGTCAGGTTCGGTTTCAATGCAACCTCCTTAGCCCTTTTTTTGAGAACTTTCCATCCTCATCTATAGTAGCTTCCTCTCCCCAGACTCTGTTTCTCCCTATTTCATTTTCTAACACTGCTATCTGAAATCACTTTGTTTAGTGATTTACTAAATTTTTGTCTATCTCTTCCCACTAGAATTAAATTCCATCAGAGAAGGGATCTGATCTGACTTGTTCACCCTATATCCTTAGCTGTGCTTAGATGCCTAATAAATATGAGGTGAAAACAAAAAAGAGGCAGTATGTGTCACTCAGCAAATCTACTCTGCTGGCCTTGAATTTCCTTTTGGGAGTGGGGGATTGATGGACACTGTGTACAGTTAAGGCTGGTAAGGTGAGCTTTGTGAAGCTATGTGGAGTTGCTCAAAGAGCTAGAGTCCTAGTCTAGCCAATTACAACATGTATAAAATAGAAACACATTCCTTTATCTCTCTGAGGTTCAATTTCATCATCTGTATAGCTGTTTCACAAAAGTAGTATACAATTAGATGAGATAAATTGTAAATAAGTTAGGTCCCCTCTGCCTGTCAGGAAGCAATCCAGGAGCTCCAGGAAAGTGGTCTAATGCTTTTTCCCACTCCAGTAGTCACCTTAGCAACTACTATGATTCTTCAGGCAGATAATCTCAGCTGCTGTGTCAGGGAGACCAGCCGACAGACCAATTCTGAAGACCAGAGTACATTCTCAGAACACTGAGCACAAGTCTATCCTGCAAGAATATTAGAGATTTATTTCTCTCTTCTCAACCTTACATCAACTTACATTAAATGGGTGATGTTATCCCACAGAGGTAAGATCATAAATCTGAGTGTTGATCCTGCCATAGCATGTGCTTCCTCTGGTCTCATCAAAATGAGTACATTCAAAGCCATCAAAATCTGCGGTGCCCAGGCCTGCTGGAGACACTTTAGTGACATCATCCATTATAGCTATTTGTCTATTTTTCAATATATCTAACTCCTTGTAATTAACTCATTCTACCGATTTATTTGTTACTTAATAAGCATCAATTAAGTGTCAACTACATGCCATGCCCAACTAGTAAGAGTCACCAAATATTGGAATGTTATTAAATGTTACGCATTATAACCCAGCCCCTTATCACCATCAAGTCACTCAATCCTTACTTCATCCTATTAAGCATTATGATCATCTCCATTTTACAGGCCAGAAAACTGAAGGTGAGGCATTTACATAAACCATCTACAAAATTCCCTAATAAATAGTGGGCTTAGTACTCCAGGTCTTTCTCATGCCAAATTCCATGCTATTAATCACGATACTCTACCAAGTAGATCCTAAGCATATACTTGGTAACTACCTTTGAGGGTGCTACATTCTTACATAAAATAAAAAGAAACAAGGCTAAATTAAGACCTTCCTCAGGGTGTGTGGGTACTTACTCTTTGCATTTTTGGCCCCCTAAATAATGCTGACAATGTTTGGTGAATTGATGAGCTGAGGCTCCTAGTCTCAAAACCCAGCAAAGCCAACAAACCAGGCTTAAAGATCCAATATAATACCGTAAGAAAAAGGTCACAAAACTATATAGTATACAAAAGGTGTGACTGAGCACAGCCAGGAAATGGGCTTTCCTCTATAACCACACAATGTGAGGAGGCTGGACTAATCCAAGCATCACATGCTCAAATGCTTATAAAGCCCGACAGTTCACCTAAATTAATAACCTTGCCCAGAGGAAGGCTGTGTACACTGGAAGGCACACACCCCACCTAAGTAACAACTTAGTTCCAATAGTAGAAATGTAGATCCAGTACTGCCAGAAAAGAAACTGATTTTGATGCGAAATCTTTGAAATTTTAAATGCTGGTCAGTAATGGGGGAAAAAATTTAAAAAAACAAGCAAACACAAACACAAACACATCCTCAGGACAGATTTGACCAATTATTTAGGTTTCCAATCTTAAGATTCAATTATTATTTCAAAATCTTTTTGTCATCAGTGACTCCCATTTACCCTCCATGGACTTCTGGATTTGAAAGTCTTTTGTCTAACAGAAATCATTTTTGAGCATTTACCTAGTTTTCTTATAAGAATTAAATACATTAGTAACTGACAAATAAATTAGGTCACCACAGTTAACACTATTCTAAACAAAGAAAGCTGGCATTTTTGTTAGTGCATATGAACTTGTTAAGGCTACATGTTAAGATTTCCCACTAAAATTTTTAGAATAGTAAAAATAGCACACAGATTTTATTTCTATTTTCATGGATCCTCCTGGGATCTACAGGCTTGAATTAGAAATTACTTAACTAAGTCAGTGGGCTCTATGATCTGGTAGCAGTGAGGCAGAATAGGAAAAAATGTGGGATTTGGAATCAGCGAGAACTGGGTTCAATCTTGACCCTTAACTTATTAGGTAGATGACCTTGAATGAATTATTTTAGCTTCTGTTACTCATTTGCAGAATGAGAATAATCCCACCTACCTTGGAGGGCTGGCATGAGGAGTGAATTAAATCAAGTATGCAAGTTATTTTGCAGGATGCCTGCCACTTACAGAGAATTAAATAGTAAGACTTCTTTAAACTGTCTTCTACAGTCTACACTCAAAATTTGAATCCATGTTAAACATGCTCTCTGGGCGACCTACAATTAAATCACTGAGATTTCAAACATCACTCCTTGTCTAAATTTCCTTTATTGCCTTTTGTCTGGTAGGTCCTGGGCAGTGTTTCCTCCCTGCAAAACTCACAGAATATAATTCAATGAATGCTCTACTGTACCACAGGGCTGGGAGCAGACTTAAGAGCTCACTTTAGTTTCAGAGAAAAACCATCCTAGTCTGATTAAACTTTCCACTGCAACTAGCCTTTGATGGTCAGCCTCCACATGACTGAACAACTTCTCAGGGCCCAGGACTATCAGGAACCTGAACAATCAGGAGTAACAGCCACCATCTAGTGAGTATGTATGTGCTAAACCATGTCTACATAATAGTGAGAAATCTGAAGTTCACTGGAGGTTAAGTAATATTCCAAGGTTATATCCATTAGAAAGGAATTAATGTAGGATTATATATTTTTTTCCAGCACCGAGAATGGAACCCAGGGAAAGTATGTGCTAAGCAAGCACTCTACCACTGAGCTATAGCCCCACTCATTTTTAATTCTGTGAGACAGGGTCTCATTAAATTGTCCAGGCTGCTCTCAAACTTTTAATGCTCCTGCCTCAGACTTTCAAATAGCATGTGCTACCACACCAGCCAGGATGTGATTTTTGAATCTACACTGTCTAACTTCAAAGCCCATAGTGTTTCCACTACATCAAGTTGGTTCTCTTCAAAAAATACATCTGAAGTGGGAAATTTGTGTGTGTGTGCGCGTGCACATGCATGCGTATGTGCGCATTTGTATCTATCTCTATCTATAAATTATCTTTCCCAAAAAACACCATGAGAATAATGTTTCCATATTATTCCCACCACAGCAGAAACACAAACAACCACAAGACATGCAAGGGAAAAAAAGTACAGAGTATATGAGAAAAACTAAGAGGCCACATTAAATGAGAATCAGGGATAGGAGCCATGTGCTAGCTGAGTGGTCACAACTCTGTTTGTCTGTGAAATACGAGGTGTGCAAGAAATGAAACTTGTTCTGGGATGGACACTGGATGTGGCCAATTAAGGGCACTCTGTTGTCTATTTTTTAAAAACCCTGAGTGTTAAGAAAATCTAAACAGAAACTTCTGAGAAGATGTTGGAGCAGTAAGCAGCAACAAATCATTGTCTCCAAAATCCAGACAATGAAAAATAGCAATTTGGGGAAGTGAAGAAGGAAGGAGATGAATCCTCAGGACCCAGGAAGGATCTGAAGGGAAAACTAGAACCCACAGAGAAAGTGAAAAGACAGACCTCAACGCACAAAAAGGAGCGGACAATCTTCACCTCCTCCCTGGCTCCCAGGCTCATGGTGTGAGAAAGGAGAATCGAATCTACAAAGACACACTAAAGGCAAGTGACTCCAAAGGCTCCAGGGAGAAGTACACCAGTAGAACTGAGCAGCAAATGCTGGGGCTACCACAGCTGGTAACTCTAGTCCAAGTGACTGCCCATCCCCTGAAAAGGGTGCCTGGCCAATGCTATATTAAGGAAAGACCAAATGAACCTGGGACTCGGAGCAGCCATGGGTTTGCTTCGTCTCAGGGACCCCAGTGTTGAAATCCCACAGTGACTGGGTGAGAGACAACAGAGGGAAGACATCCAGGGCCAGGGAGGCATGCTCAGGCCAGCAAGAAATAACACAGGGCTGTAGGCTGAACAATTCAGGCTACAAGCCTGCAACCAGAGGCCAGGACCAGCCTCAATTTCTGGAGTAGAAAGCACCAGAATCAGTATCCTGCCATATTACTACTGCAGGCTTGCTGGGACTATCCAGCACTTGTCCTAATCCTACTGCAGGCTTGCTGGGTTCATCTAGCATGAATCTGGGCTCTGTTTGACTCCTTTGTGTACCAGTGACAGCACGGTCATCCCCTGAATTGAGTATTACCACAAAACTGTAGACCCCAGGAGATAACCACAGGCTTGAAATCACAGAAAAATCTTTTTTTCCCCCTTTGCTTTTGGTTTTGTTCATTTGGTTTTGTTCATTTGCTTTTATATTCCTGATTTTTTTGTTTGTTCATGAGTGTGAACATTGCTTTTAGGGGTTTCTTTGGTTGATTGTTTCATTCTTATTTTTGTTTTTTTCCTCTTTCTTTCCCTCCTGTCTTCTTCACTGATTTCCAGAAGCTTGGATAATCTTCCTCGGTCCTTCAGGCTTCCTTCTAATCTCTTTCTCTTCTACTATTTCACTATTTTTTCCTCTTATCCCTTTTAAATTTTCTCCCCCAAGGGTAAAATAGTTCTACTGAGTGAATATTTACTGTATATAATTTTCTAATTTGTTTTAGATTTTGTTATGTAATTATAAAATCATGTACCTATGGTTAAAGGTGACAAATGAACAGTTAGCACAGTTTGTCATTTTCTAGACTGTGCTTGATGTTATTGCTATTACTGATTGTACTACTTTAGCCAAGGTGACAGTTGTTGTGATCAGTTGTTCTTCCTTGCCTGTCTGGCAGTCATAAACAACACCACAGTCCAGTATCAAAGAACTAAGTGCTAGGCCAAACAGGGAGCAGCCTCTCATCCCTAATAAACTAAAGAGGCAGGATCTTGGGACAAACTCCAAAGCCAAAAGCAAGCTACACATAGAGGACATGTCTGACAAATAGTCATTTCCCAGGAGGTCTCAATACTAGTGATAAAGCAATCCACCATAAGCAATTTTCAGAAAACAAATTTTAAAAATTAGACTATGAGAAAGCATGGAAATAAGATGCAACCCTAGATCCCCAACTTGCCCAAGGCAAATCCACGGGGCACTGAGATGAAAGAAAGCAAAAGCCACCCAGCTGAACTTTCTGAAATGGTGTCAATGAAAGTAACAAACCAGATAAATGAGTCTCTAGGAAAAAAAAAATCACAAAGAATTACAAAGATAATTAAAAAGATGATGACCATAATGAAAGACATGGTTCTAGAGTCGATACAGACAAAAAAAGGAGTTTAGGAAAGTGATAGAAAGTATGAATGTCCAACATAGGAAAGAACTGGATTGCATAAAACAGATTTCAAGATATCCAAGAAATTAAAAATTTTATTTAACGTATACTCAACCAATATGAAGATAGAATATTGGATTTAGAACACAGGTTTGTGGTTAGCTATCCTCAAATGAAAGACTTCTTAAAAATAGTAAGGGACCACACACAAAAAAATCAATCCAACAGCTGCTAGATGATGCAAAGAAGAATAACATAAGATTAATCAGACTCAATGAAAAATCAGAAGGTAGCACAAAGAACATAAAAAAACACGTTCACAGAAATAATAGCAGAAAACACCTCAAGCATGGAAAAAGAATTTGACATACAGATAAGTGAGGCAAACAGAACTCCAATTAGCCATGAGCAGGAAAAAAAAACCCAAAATAAAACAAAACAAAAAACTACACTAAGGCAGTACTGGTTAAGTGAATAACCCAAGAGGAAGACATAACAATCATAAATACATATGCGCCAAATACCAGCAAACCCGACTATATAAAACAAATATTAATGGACATGAAAAATCAAATGCACTAATACAATTTTAATGAGGGACCTAATACCCCACTGTAACAAAGAGACAGATCACCTAGACAAAAAAACAACACAGAAGTATCACAGCTGAACCAAACCTTTGAACAAATGGACTTAGTAGATATCTACAGAATATTCTACCCAACAGTAACAGAATACACATTCTTCTCAGCAGCACACGGGACTTTCTCCAAAATAGACCACATACTAGCTCATAGAATATGCTTAAGTAAATGCAAAGAAATTGAAATTATCCCATGCATATTATCACATCATGGTGCACTGAAACTGGAAATCAGCGGCAAAAAAACCCCACAAGAACTACATAACCACACAGAAATTAAATAACACTCTCCTGAACAACCAATAGGTCACAGATGAAATTAAAGAAGAATTTAGACAGTTTCTAAAATTAAGCAATAATGCCAATATAAACACCAAAACTTATGGGATACAATGAAAACAGTCTTACAAGGGAAATTTATAGTGGCGAATTCTCACATCAGAAAAACAGATGAATGAATACTGATAAGGTTCTCTTTATAAAATAAAGCACAATGTTGACAAAAGACTCAGTTTCCTATTGTGAACCCTGGTTCAAATTCCCCTTGTAATCAACAACCAGTGTCATGATGTCCTTTCTGTACCCTCCACCAATCAACTTATTGTTACATACCTCTGTTCAAGTCACTAGTGTGAATAAGTCAAAATCCGTGAAATTCCCAGTCACTTTTTATGCTGCCTCCCACAGCACTTAATGCATTTCTCAATCTGGTTTCTGATACTGGTATATTGTATCTGTTTGTTCACTAGATAATGAGTACCTTATAAGCAGGTTCCACAGCTTATTCTTTATATCTGCAGTGCCTCACATTGTGTCTAGTACACAATCTTGCCGCATAACACAATTCTCATCAGTTCTGTCTCATAGGAAAGGTCCTAGAAATAATAAGATTTAAAATTTTTCTGTAGCAAATAAACTGGGGTTGCAAGTATGCACATAACCGGTTTAACTTTTTCAACTGAGTCAGCCTGCCATTTTAGTTTTTTTTTTTAAAAAAAGGTGTCCTTTCATATTATGTCAGAATTAAAGGCCTACTACTTAATAAATTACATTCAAAATCAATAAAAAGGGGGAGTGGTACTGGGGATGTAGCTCAGTGAGAAGGTTCTGGGTTCAATCCCCAATACCACAAAAACAACCAAACAAACACTGGATAGATAGGGGATAAAAGCAAGGTTTTAAAAAGAATCCAAACTAATAGGTAGAGTAAAACTCTTCTCTTTAGGGAGCTTATATTTTGTAACAAATTTAACACTAAAAGGTCAAAGTAACCACTGAATTGAAAGGACCACTTGAAAAAAGTACCAAATCTAGCATTTTAGCTAAAACAGTTAAAATGTCATGATATGGTTCTGGCCTGAACTTCCTCAGAATATAATTTATGGGCAAGCAGACACTAGCTGATGGCAATTCAGCTCTTTAAATTACTTCCTATGATTGCAAGGAAAAATCAAGTCTTCCTCTTTGATAACTGCAGGTTTCTCTTAGCAAAATTGAAGAAGGGGGCTAGGAAGCCATTAATAATATCGATGTGATACTGAAAGTGTTTAAGATCACAGTGTCAATTATTCTTTGTATTCTCCAATTTCAAACAGGAAGAGCAGAAACTTACAGGGTTAAACTGGGATCAAGGTAGAACCTTTGCTAATGAAGAACTAGTTAATACAGTGCTGACTTACATGGACTGGTAGATGGGCCTTCTACCTTTCCCACTAAATTAAAGTTATCTAAGTCCTAGGGAAAAACTGTTGATTCAAACTTACCTAGTCACTGATAGAGAAAAGGAGCCAAAGACCTGTCTGAGCCTATTAGAGGCAATTCCTTCCAATTTCCTTACTATAATAGAGATAAGAAAAGCAAGGAAGGCCCACGCTACCTGAATGAGATGATCCAAGAAAGCAAAAGAAAAGAGAGAAAGATATAGCCATGCTGTCTTTTCAGGGCAAGGACTTTTAAAACATTACAATGGAGAAGAGGGGCTGAATGAGTGAGGGACTCTCACCGACTAGACCCACTGTTCCTCCTCCCATGGGAAGGAGCAAGTATAGAAGGTAGAAGCATGCTTTTTACAAAAAAAAAAAAAAAAAAAGCTTTTGATTCTGTGGTATGCGGGCAGAGAGGTAAAATAAGATTTCTCCCCAAACGGACTTCTAGTCTGACATTTGTGAGGATGTTATCACACTGTTAAATTTACTAGTGGGAGCATGTAATGATGCCAGGACACCAAAAGATGATGGAGAAATACTGCGCAGAAGGCTACCTAGTCCCGTAACCTCAAGGTCCTATGTGCTCTCAAGAAACCCACCTTGGAGCTGAATAAATTCCAAAATACCCTTTTTGGATTCACAACAGAGCCAAGAAGAAAAGTGATGGTGCGAACACGACATAGAGAAAAGGAAAGGCACACATGCACTGTACTCAGACAAACACAAAAATGGTGTTTTTAGAACATCTCTGTCTCCAAACTAACTGTGGAGACTCCTCCAGCAGTGTGTGGTCTCCTAGAACAAAGACCTTGGAGTTTCGGAACCACAAAGAGATAGAGCTAGAAGGAACATTTCGAGCCACATAAATTCAGGACTTTCATTTTATAAACATTTAAATTCAAACCAAGAAGTTCATGGACGTGTCTGAGTTTATATAACTCAGTAGTTACAGAGCCACAGATTGGCTTACTCCTGAATGCATGCTCTTGACCTCATCTCCTGCTCCTCTCTCTCCATTTTCCCGTCCTTGTTTCCCCCACCTAGTCTTTTGTCCCCACTGCTACCATTCTTATCCAAGTCTAGAACTTCAAGATGTTTCATTTGAATCATGACAAGAATGTTCTCATCTAGTGCACCTTCACGACTCTTCTCATTTGAAATCCAAACTTGAAGAAAAGGTAGGAGTTACACAGGCAAAACAGAGACGGCCAAGTCTCCAAAACAGCAGAGCATGGCTGGGGATTTAGTTACGTGGTTCTAGCGCTTGCCGTGCAAGCACAAGGCCCTGAGTTCGATCCCCAGCACCAAAACAAAACAAAATAGCAGAGCATGACAGTGAGCAGAAGGCAGCATGGATACTGGTCGTCAGTGCTAAACTAGAGCAGCAATGATCCTTCCATGAGTCCTGTAACCAGGCTAAGACTCCTCCTTGTTCTCTTTACTTACAATAACTTCTCTTTAATTAAGGCAGTATTAGCATGCTTGCTACAACCACAAAATTATTAGTAAAGATTACCAGAGAAAAGAAGCAATTACCTCTCATACAAAGTCTCGAGACTCAGCCAATACATGTAACTTACTAGGCACTTGGTAGGTATTCAGTACATAGGTTCTATTATAATTTTAATATTATTATTCCCACAGGAATACAGTTCTTTTCCCATTCATCACATTGATAAACAGTCAACATCTGGCTGGGTGTGGTGGTACACACTTATAATCCTAGCTACTCAGGAGGCTGAGACAGGAGAATCACAAGTTTGAGGTGAGTCTAGGCAATTTACCATGACATTGTCTCAATGTAAAATAAAAGAGAGCTGGAGATGGAGCTCATTAGTAGAGCACTTGCTTAGCAGACATAGGGCCCTGGATTGAACTCCCAGTGAGGAACAGGGGGAGGAGGAGGAGGAGGGAGAACAGGAAGAGAAGGAAGGGAAAGAGGAGGAGGAGAAGGAAGAAACGGACTCTATTAGGTAGGGAACTACACTGCTGTAAGAATCATGCTACAAGCTACAGCAGCCAGAACATGACAGCTCCCATTGAGAAAGGAATGTTTTGAAACAATGATTACCTATACTCATTAGAGAATAAGCAAGATAGCTTCCTAGGTGAAGCTTGGGGAGATAGGACTGGAACTACTAAAACCCCCAGAGCCTGGGTGGTCAGGGACAGAAGACAGCAAAGAGTGTGAATTGCTGAAGGTCCTATCCATGTGGGAGTATATACAGTGCTTGCAACAGGTGGGTGAGCTCCTTTAAATCAATTTGGCAACTGCGTGGGGTGAGATTTCTCTTTCCAAACAATATTAGGATAGATATGGTTTTAGTAATGACAATATAGTTCATTTATGTAAGTATAATCTTCTATGTTCCTGAAATACAACAAACAGGAGAATAATCAAAAGAGGATGTTCCTAACACTAACCTAAGTCCTGTCCAAATGAACTGGCTTTACATGCTTTAATATTACTTGGCTCTTAGCAACAATTCCTACGTATAGGCATATTTCACATAACCATTCGGGGACCATATGGGTCAGGTAAGTTATTTTTTAGGCCAGGGCTTGAGGATGAATGAGGCCCTAGACTGGGATTCTAACACTGTCAGATTTGGGTTCTCTACCAATTCATAGAGGAATTGAGCCACAGAGAAGCACTGCAGACATGGATTTGTACAAATTCTACCAATGCTTCCTGTAAAATGATCAGGCTGAGAGTCACATACAGGTCTTCTCTTCCACATTTATAGCATCTTACTATTTCCAAAGTACTCATACATTAGCTCATTTACTCCCCTACCCCAAGTTCTATCACCTTTGTTAGCCCCATTTTGTGGAGAAAAGCATACTTAGAAATAAGCACTGAAGGTAAATGACCTCCAAAGGGTGACAAATTAGTGTAATCAAATGAGTCTGGACAAGTCACTTACTCTCATGTAATTCCCTCATCTACGTAACATGGGCCATAGCAAAACACCTCTCAGGACTGACAGAATAAAGCAATGAGATGTCTGTGCACACCCTGTAAATTAGAAAGGTGCTGAATCAAGGTGAAGCTTTTTGTTTCATTTGTTATTTCTGGTAAGTGCTTGTTTAAATGATTCATATTTGAACCCAGTGTTGTAAACATAATTATATCTTCACAAATAACACTATAAAGACTTAACTTTATATCACCTAATCCTATATCACATGTTTAAGCGCTAAGCATGTGAGATACACGCAGAGTCCACACAAAAAAAGTATACACACTTCAGCAGCTCACCATACTAATAAATGCTGGGCAGCTAATGGCCACCACTTTGAGCACCTCCTGTAATTAGAGGCCAAAGGTAAATTGTATTAATTTCATGATGTCCCCCAAAATTTCCCAGGAATGTCTATCAGTTTCTGTTATGATTTGTATCTAGACATACCCCCAAAACGTCATGCACTCCCTAGTGGGGCTTTTAGGAGGTGGCTAGATCTAGGGTATGTGAATGTGGATTAAGGGTGTACGAATATGGATTAAACGTGTGATGATTGGATTAGTCCACTGACTGGTTCAGCATTGTTCTGGGTGTGGGTGATGGATGCCTCACCCTGGGTGTGGGTAGAACAAATCAACAGGCTTATAGCCTGGATGGAATACAACGGGACAGGAAGAAGGCAAGTTTGCTGCTTCCTGGTTTCTCTGCCATGGACTGTTTCTCCTTTGTAATGGACCTCTACCATGCCACCCAGCCTTGGAGCCAGTCGACTACAGACTCTATAAACTGTGAGCCAAAATAAACCTTTTCTTAGCTTTTAACTTGTGGGTATCAGGTGCTTTCTCTCAGCAGTGAGCAAAGTAACTAAATTTCATAATCTGTATTTTGATATATGGGTGGTAGAATAAATTTTATCAATAATAGTAGAAAAATGGTGTAGAAGTCCCAGTTATTTAAAGCGAAGTACAAGGAGAAGATGTCAAACTAAGGAGATAAGGACTCACATTTCTTATACCCTCTTTCTGGATTGCAAATCAGTAACAGTATGTTCTACCACCTAGTGGAGGACAAGCATTCCCCACAGTATTATCTTGAGGAACTCTTTCTAAAGAATATTTATGTGAAAGAGGTTAAAACAGTCTTCTGGTCAATGTTTGGGACCACTAGGTTAAAGAAAATAAAGAGATCTCATTACTACAGGGCTGTTCACAGTTTTTATTATACCATGGTATGTACTAGTAGAGCTTCAGGACATAGGTAAATAAGAAGCTTGTGCTAGATTTTTGAGACGATAGCCTAGACCTAACATCAGCCTAAGGAGTGAAGTGGGTGATACAAAAACAACAGTCCACATTGAGTTTTTGGTGACTGCGTTCTCTTACATGATGGCTCAGTCTGACACTGTAGGGTATACTCCTTTTCCTACTTTTACTTGGTCCAAACTCACTCTGCAGAGACTGTTTTTTCCCCTACCTTTAATAAAATTTTGCTACCATTAAAAAAAAAAAGACAAGTTTCTGCTAAACTGACTGGACCACGGAAACTTTAGAGGAGCAAGCCAACAACTCAAATAAATTATGTTCAGTCTAATATATTTGGGGAGTCCTGGGAAATTGGGAAGCATTGAGGAATTTCCACTTATAGATACAAGTAGGTTGCTGATTCTTTTAAGCTTGCAGAGTTGAGTATACACAGAACAAATATATGCCCATGAACTGTAGATAATTTCATGCACTATACAGTAAGGAGACAATATGCTATAAGGACTGCATTTGGTTTTGCTTTCTACTACAGCTCAAACATCTAACACTGCCTGACACATAATAGACATTTGATAAAATGTCTTAAATACGTGGATAATAAAGGAAGTGACAGAAGCTCATGGAGATTTCAGAATGAGTGGTCACAGTTCTTCTGACTTCGATTATTTCAATTTCCCTATCTAGACTTCTAGACAGTGCTTAATTTATTTTCTTAGAACAAAAGACTGACAATTATTCCAACAGCCTTTTGCATCATGACCCTGATCTAATCTAATAAGAGAAAGGTTACACTGCTTTTTGTTGATGAACCGTATATTAATGAGATCTCCTTGAAATAATCCCATCTCTATTATGCAGGCAAAATTACATTTTCCAGCATAACTACGGTGTCAGTTGAACGCACAAATTCTGATATTGTTTCACTTGCACATCGGCTTACTACTTTGTCAAACCTCTGGAAAATGGTGGGTAAGCTCAGAGTTTTAAGTAATGGTTATAAATCCGTATTACTCTCTTATTCTATCTTTTGCCTATTTTCCTACCAGCCAGAGGGATTGGGCAAATTTTATTTTGTTTTATAAATCGGTCTTAAAAAGAACAACTAGGGGCTGGGGATTTAGCTCAGTGATTAGAGTGCTTGCCTTGCAAGCACAAGGCCCTGAGTTCGATCCCCAGCACCACTAAAAAAAAAAAAAAAAAAAAAAAAGAAAGGTGTTTCCTAAAAAGAACAATAGTTCTCCTAAAAATGTGTTTTAAAATTACACACTCTTAAAAAAAAATTACACACTCTTTACATTCCTAAACTCTTGCTTGAGATTCCAAAATGTAAACTCTTTGAAAGCAGGGAACTGGAATGTTTTCTTTATAACTGTATCCCTAGCACCAATGATAACCTGTAGAACAAAGTAGGTGCTCCATAAAAACTGCTGAGTGCATCCTGTTTTTCTCCTCTCAGCGGATTCATTGTTTTAAGGTAACTCCCCACACACACACCCACCCACTACTACAGAATACGTGTAAGTCCTGCCAGGTGCTTCAACGTCTTTCCTATGAAAAATACATACACCACAGAAGTTTGGTTGAAATATATCATTAGAGGAGGTTTGGGCAGTCTCTTTTACTTGTGTAATGTTACTAAGTCACCTCCTCTTCCAAGTCTTTTTTTTTTTTTTTCTTTCCAAGTCTTAACCCAAACTGAGTCACAGAAACAAACTAGGACAAAATCAAGACTTGCAGCTATTTGCCGGATCAGGCTTTGGGATTTAGGGCTAATCTCGAGCTATGTACCTGACAGATTTCAATAGCACAATAGTAATAATTCAGCAATTTTTATTCTGAAGCTTAGATTCCTTTATTAGAAGAAATATTTTTCTTTTGATTATACACTCAATTGTTTATATCTACTTCCAAGTCTTTTTTTTTTTTAATGGAGGTTCCAGGGATCGAACTCAGGGCCTTGTGCTTGCAAGGCAAGCACTCTAATCACTGAGCTAAATCCCCAGCCCCTCCAAGTCTTTTTGACACTGGGTACATGATTATCCCACTGAGTTGTATAGGTTCTATTTTATAAAAAAACTCAATAGGATAACAGAATTCAGTGCACTGGCTTACTAGCTCTGTGACTTTGGTCAAAGTACCGAACATCTCTGGTTCTGCTGTGGGAGTACCAACAGTGTCATCTTCTCAGGTGGTTGTAAGGATTACACAAGATAGCTAATCTTTCATGTGAGTGCTTCACTACTTTCATTAATACAGTCTCTGAAGGACTGATAGACTAATTGCTATAATGATCAAGTACCTAAACAATGTGATCATCTCTACAACTACTCCTTTCACCTTCTTTCTAATAAACTGTTCTCCTACTCCATCTATGGAAGCAGAAACTGACAAGTACACTTTGAGGGCCCTATTTCATCCCCAACCATGAATTCCTCCTGTGGAGTTTAGATAGCATTCCTGGATTACTTCTGGGTGGGTAGTATCATTTAGGGGAATCATTCATCTGGCACCCTGCATTTCTTTTCATGGCCTACGCTGCATTTTTTTTTCCTCTTGTGCTTCTTTAAAGAGGCTTGGTTGGCTGAGGGGAACTCAACCCTTTATTTTAGTTTATCAAAAATTTGTAACCAGAGGGGATGAGTGCTGAATGTTAGGGGCATGCTGGGCTGGAGCATCTGCATCTGGCCTTTTCATCTATGCAGCTTGCCAGTAATTGCTAAGTTTTCCCTCTTGCAACAATTATCCCCCATTTCTCTCCCCACCCCCACTGCACCCCCTAGTTAATTATCAGTTCTGGAATTAAACTGCTGGCTTCTCCTGCTGTTGCCATGGCAATGGTTGGCCTGCACCTGCCACTGGGTGAACAGTGGCTCTTTCAGAAAAGCCAATAGCAGTTGCTGGTGCCACAAAAGGCAAGGAGTAAACTAATGTTTACCTGTTTGGGGAGAGAAGTTCCTGTTCATTCTACCTTAGGCACATTCCTGGCAAGCCCTTCCTCACCTTTCTTCTCAAACTTAATACTCAACAAAGAAATCTAAAAGAAAAACTTTTTCTGGTAAATATGCCAAATCCCTATTGGCTTGTCACAATTCTATCCATCAGCTTTACTTATTCCCAAGCAACAAGTCAGAAGATATAAAATCTTCCACCTCCTGACAAAGGCGGTATAGCATAATGGTTGAAAGCACAGAACTTTAAGCCCCAGAGATCTGGGTTCTGATCGTAGTTGTATCACTTCCTAGCTGTTTGACAAGGCTTAATCACTTAACCTCCTATAATCAGTTTTCTCACATATAAAAAGGGAATTATAATAACTGTATTTCACAGAGCAGTTTTAACACTTTCAGATAAAATACACAGGTCTAGCTCCCTCTCACGTTCCATACCTCTGGTCTCACTGTTATTGCTGGTTAAGTATCACTCCAAGGTAACAGTTGGTGTTTTGGTGAGTTTTAATCCTTATCTGGATGACAGTACCTCATGCAGGAGAAAACGGCATGCTGCCCCACAGCATCTAGGCCAAGATGCATCTAGCAGCCAGAGCAGCTACGAAATGCTTTTCTTCCTGGATTCACTGCGATTCTGTCAGCTCCTCCCTCTCTACTGTGTTTTTCATGCTCAATCTCTCTTCCTTTACATAGAATTGATGGAACCCAAATATAAGGGGAAATGTACTCACCAAGGAAACAAATGCTTTTTGTTTACACTAAAGTGCTAAGAAGCAAGGGGGAGGCAATTATATTAGATAGTGTTTTTCTTCCCTGAAATCCCTGAAGGTTAGTAAGAAAGTATTTCTTCCATGAATCTACAACCACTCATATTTAGGTCACGGGTCCAAGGAAGTACATTCTGGCCCATGGCAAAAACCTCACCATTTAGGGTACCTAAATGTTTTAGTTTTATCTCAGGCTTTGTCTACCTTCTTCAAGTTCTAATGCCACAGACCTATTGTTCTAGTTTTAAGGAAACTTGTACTTTAAAGACTCAAAATCTCATACCACAAAAACAAAAAGAAAAAATTCACCAGCATGTTCACCCAGCATCTGTTACAGATGCCTGTTTTTGGATTCTGGATAAAAAGGTGAGTGTAATTCAGCCACACAGAGCTTATGAAAGAAAAAAAAAAAAAAAGAAGAAGAATCCTTGGAAGCTGTTGGGAAAATGGAATTATTGACCTCTTGCCTGCCTCTCACTGAGAAAAAGCCAAAAGATGCTAGAGACAAGCAGGTTTCTCCTAAAATGAAAAAGACATCATGAACAACAATTTTGCTGTGGCTGCCCACAGGTGAAGGGGAATCACCAAGGACATCACATTTAGTTATTCTTAAAACACAGGTATTTGTGGCTGCCTAAAATCTGTTCTGTTTAATGCCACTCCAAGATGTCTCTGAAGACAAACTAGGAAAAGTAGACCTCAACCAGACATTTTAGCATCAGATCTAACTCAGGAACGAATATGGCATTCTTTCATGTCAATTTAACTATCTGACTAGCTTTTAAGTAAAACACCTATATCTTCCATTTGGAAAATGTTGGTGCTTTAAAATTGCTTTTCTCCATTAATTTAGAAGGAATCAGATAACCATTTTCCAAATTTGATTTCACATTAAAGGAGGGCAGGAGCTGTCAAAATAGGGGTATAACTAGAACGCAAATCAAATGAACAATTTCCTTTTACTTTATCTCAGTTGCTTGTTTTTCCCATCTAAAATCTTAAACCCCACAAGAGAATATTTTTCAATGCTTCATAGCATATTCATCCTTTAACTGTAAGAGATTTTGAAGCATAAAGAAAGCAAACAATTTACCCACAACGAAGTGTGATATAAGTAGAGGAAGAAATCCTTGAGATTCAGATGTGTGGTGGACCTAATGTGGTCAACTTGAGCCAGAACACCCAGCAGGACTGAGTTAGTGTGATGCTGGGCATATGAGATCCACCTGAGGGTTGTTGCTGATGCAGCATAAGACAGAGTGGGACCCATAGCTAATTGGCGGGCTGTTCCCCAGGAGAAGCTCTGCTGCAGCTGGTTCTTCCTGAGGGGGCTCAGCTGTCCTCGTCGAGGAATGAGCTCAGGGCCTTGCTGTCGTCAAGGATGGCTGCTGTTGCTTCGGAGGAGCCCTGGTTGTCATCTCTGCTGCGAGCATCGTATCCTCGTTCCAGGGATCTTTTCAGCCATCATGTGCAGACACAGACATACATGGGACAGTGCTGTGGGCTCTCAGCCCTCAGTTGGATCTTTTGGGTCTCCAGTGCCTAGATGGACATTCGGCACCTTCTGCATTTGGCTTCTGGGTGACTATTGTAATCTATAAATGTCCCCTATTAAATCTGCTCTCTTAAAACCATCGGCTCTGAAAACTTAACTAAGACAAGATGTCAATATTTCTTGAGGTGATAGTGCAATCAAGAGGCAAAGTATAGTAGGAAAAGGTACAGATCTTTTGGTGCTTCAGCATGGCACAGCAGACAGATCCTTTACAAGCTGGACCCAACCCACGTTTTAGTCTCACTGCTTGCACAGTCCAGCCCTGTAGTTACTGGTCCCCGTGTAGCATATGTATTTTTACTCCTCTGAGCCTACTTGCTCATCTCTCTGCTTAGCTGGCCTTTCTGTCCTTTCCACCTGAAAATGGCTGGCCATACCCATCTGTCAAAGTCCAGAAGAAATGTTTTCTTTTCTGATTCTTTATTCTGAGTGAGTTGTGCCATGTTCTACGTCCAGTATATTTGTTTACATAGAATTGTTACAGGTCAGTGGTTAAGAGTCTGCACTCTGGAATCAGACTACCTGAGTACGGATGCTAGCTCTACTACTTTTTAGCTATATGATCTCATGAATGGATAATTTCTCTTCAACTCAGTATTTTCATCTCAGATAAGAAATGAAGACAACATATAAACCACTTATTAAGACTGTTGTGAGAAATAAATGATCAAATAAATGTGTTTAAAATACTTCCTCAGTTGACATTCCATAAATGCTTCTTTATAAGTCATGACAATAACTATTATATTGCACTAACATTTGAAATTAAAATAGTTCATTTCACTCTCTTTCAAACTAGATTTTGATGTATTTAAATTAGGGACAAAATTCATTCTTACATCGCTGGGGCCTACCATAGGGCCTGGCACACACTGGGCCTCCAAGATAGGTGCTGAAATAAGAATGATGGAATACCTCTGCAGCCTTTCTTTCCAAGAGATTAGGAAATAGAGCTCCTGGTGAAAGTGCTATCCTGATAAGCTTTGAGGTCAAATATACAAACAAAGTTAGACTGCCAAGCATCATAACTACTGGACTGGATGCCAAACAGAAGTTGATCAGAATAGATCCACAGCATGCAAAGTGACATCTAGGGCCATTCCTACTGGGCTTTCCCTCAGCACAATGAAACCAGAGAAGCAGACAGATGTACTTGTATGGTAGAAGATAAGCTGCTCCCGGACACATTCCCATTTGCAGGCAGATGTAGTAAGTCGGATACACCTCAGCTGCACTTTCCAGCTGTGAATGGATTCTCTGGCTAATAACCAACACCCACAAAATAAAGTTGTGACTCATCTAGACAAACTTCTGAAAATCAATTACTTTAGCAAGGAGGCTTGTTTTTGGTACAGACAAGCAGCACAGTGCACAGCTTGGCTTCAGCTTTGATCTGACTAAAGTAAGGATGAAAATCCACATCAGCATGGGAAACCAGTCAGCTCAGATTCTGCAATAGAAATGTCAGAGATAAAGGGACCTTCTATGCTGACACACACCTAGACAATGGAACCCCACGATGCATAATGAGCAGCCCTGATCGTCTACTCCATGCCACAAACATCAGAACAAAATTTCCCTAGCTTCCAGATAGCCCTCCTGAAATGAAGATAATGCAACCACCAAATCATGAATTTGCAGAAGAAACCTAAGTGTATTAGTGACTTGGTCTTCCTATTTCTACAACCTCTAAATAGTTAGAGAGAGAAATGTATCTAAGAACATACAGCCATTCTTTGGGGGGGAGGTGCCTAGCATATGGCCCCAAAATAATTTCTAAGGAAACAAAATGGAGATTAAAAAAACTACCAGGGGCTGGGGATTTAGCTCAGTGATTAGAGTGCTTGCCTTGCAACCACAAGGGCCTGAGTTCGATCCCCGGCACCAAAAAAAAAAAAAAAACTACCAAATTACCTATCTAGTGGATTCTTTTATGTTGTATCTGATAGGTTTGTGTTCCTCATCACAATTATATGTCCAAAATAAGGCAGAGGGGTGGGTATGCAGAGATGAGGTTAGAATTTACAGGTCACATAGTTAGTCACAGGCAGAAGCAAGAACAGAAGTGAGGTCTGCTGACTCCTCTAGCTCCTACTCCTTCACAATACACTTCCTGTTTGATCACAGAATCAGCGTGGGTCACATTCACACTGATCTCACCAAGAGCTTTTTTGCCTTTTTTAACAGACAGCTTTGAAAATGAAAAATTCTACAGAGGTTCGCAAGCATGGCTGTTACTATTGAAAAGCCATTTTCTTTTTAGTTTGAAAAAAAATCACAGAAAGCCTCAATAGCAAATTTTTAATCCTGATCTTGCTCCTTCTCCTCTGAGCACGAGAGTCTAAGGGCCTTTCCCTCTCTGACGTCCTCCCACTACACAATTGCTCTCACACTAGCAGATCATACTGCCACCCCCTCTCCTTGAATATACATTACTTCTCAGCAGGCTCTGGCAGGAGTAGAGAAGGAGCCAATCTGTGAGGGAGTGAACACAAGATCTTCCATAATAGCAAAGAGAAGACAGAAAATTGCTGCCAAAAGTGTAAATTGCTTTTCTGCTTGGAAAAAAAATCATTCTGGGTTTCAAAGACACCTTCTTACAAGATGACTCCACAGCTGTTAATATCCACGTTCTACATCTTAGGACTTGTGCTCCTTCACAACTCTGAGAACCCTTGACAGATATTTGACTATGTATCCTGGATTGGAGGAATAAGTTACCGCATGGTGAGCAATGGGCAGCTATTATGTGGGGTCAAAGGAAGGCTTGGCTAGCTGTTCCCCAGAGAGCACTGCTTTTGTTACTGATACTCTGAGGCTACTGTGTGAACATGAGACAAAGAAATATCCCTGTATAATGACAGAGACTAAGCCTGAGAGCTTTCTCTCGAGAAACGGCTTGCAGAACACCAAAATCACAGCAATGCATTGTCAGAACAAGTAAGAACTCCCAAGTCAGAGGGACCAGACCAAAGTGATTCCCTAAGGACTGTGTGAGGCCACTGGGCTTTTACACAGGACCACAGAGTGAAGTGTGTTGGCCTCTTTGAGATAGTTCAAAAGATGTCTGAGTATATGAGCCCTGAAACTAGACAAGAATCAAGTGCTGTCATTTACTTAGCCCTGTGACCTAGGGCAAATTAATCTCTCCAGGCATTTCCTTATTTGACAAGTGGGATAACTATAGAATAATCTTTATATAAAATATATAAATGTGAATCTATTTCTCCCTTGACTTCTATGTAGACAGGAGAAAGTGGCTGTGTAGAAAGAATGCTAGCAAAGATGACAAGCCTAGGAGTCCAAGCGGAACTAGAACTCTGTGTCTCCAGGTAAATTTCTTATCTGTCGTCTGTGCAGAGAGACCTGTATTTTCTTTCTGCCTCCCTAACATGTCAAACCCTCATTTAATCTGTCAGCAATGCAGAAGCCTTTCGAACAAAATTGTTTGGCTTATTGAAATGGTGAAGTGTATATCATAAATGAGAAATTTCAGATCAAAGACAATCTGCCCTGAAGTGTTAATTGGAGTAAATTAAGCCAAATGGTAGTTCAATACAAATAAACTGAATAGAATCAACAAGTATGAATTTAAAGGCTAAAAAAATGTGACTCCTCTTTCTTCTTTCTGCCAAACTGGAACATGCTCTTCAACTGCTCATCGTACCAAGAAGGGGTTTGTCACGTTCCAGTCCAAGAGAAGCCTGCAGACATCCATGGCAGCCTGGCTTGAGGGAGACAGCTTGACATGTTGGTTGCTATTAAGGAAATGCTACACATCACCACTGCCTTATCAAAGTGACATGAAGGTATCTGCAATTAAACTCTAAAGCCAAAATCTCACACTCAAGAGTCCCTTTGAAGGAAGTGTTAATTGTTTCAGAAGGTCCCTGTATTCTTCTAATCAACATGACTCTGGCACGTGGCCACAGAGATGAGTGATTCGGCCTCATCAGGCTCTCCCAAGACAGAAATGCCACTGGTGTCCAGCGGCGCCTGCACTCCACTTCTGCTAAGGCCTTTTCCCTATGTGGTCCTGTTGCGGCTCTCTTTCTGGGAGAGGTCTAGAACTGTGCCTAGACTCATTTTAAAGAATAAACGAGATGGGGGCTGGGGATTTAGCTCAGTGATTAGAGTGCTTGCCTTGCAAGCACAAGTGCCTGAGTTCGATCCCCGGCACCACAAAAAACAAAAAACAAAAAACAAACAAACAAAAAAAAAACAAAGAATAAACGAGATGAAGTACCAGAGAGAACTTGGTGTCTAAGCCAAACTTCTGTGTAAACAGTGAGAGCCTGGTCAATAACTGAAGCAGATGCCGATTCAGGCTCCCATTACCGCTGGTCAAATAATACAGTTTGGGTATGATCTGAGCGCCAAAGGTCCATGTGCTGAGTGCATGGCCCCCGTGTGGAGATGCTGAAAGGCAGTGGAACATTTAAGTCCCAGGGGCTGTGAAAGGCTGTTAACAGGGGCTGTTAAGTTCCAGGGGCTGATTAGGTCAAGGGAGCGCCATCCTAGGGAGGGATTAAAGCAGGTCCTGTGAGGCTGGACTAGTGATAAAGGAGGTGGCACCTTCCCTCAATCTTCCTTCTGAAAAGATTTCCACCATTTTGATCCCATGTACTATGAGGCCTTCGCCAGAACCAATTCAGGTACAGGTGTCATGCCCCTGAATCTCCAGAACTGTGAACTCAAGAAACATCTCTTCTTTATAAATATCTGGCTTCAGGTATTCTGTTACAGAACACAAAACATATTAAGACCCTTGTCCAACTACAGGCCCTTCACCCACCTCCAATTTATTTTTGATTTCAAAGGCAAGAAGACTTCTAAAATCCAAACCTGCTCATGTTAATTCCTCTTTAAAATTGTTTAAAGGCTTCCCACTGACTTCAGGACAGAGTCAAGGTCTATCTATACAGCACTAAATGACCTGAGCTGTCCTTTCCTTCTTCTACTCTTCTCTATGAAGACCTTTTATATGGTTTTTACTTCTACCTACAAAAACTGACCCTGTTCTTCCTCTGCCTTCCTTATCATTGCTAAGACCTCTGTTTACGTATAACCTTTTCAGGTGAGTCTCCCCTTGTCACCTAGACCACTCCATAGCCCTTCCTCATGTAGTCTGCATTTGGCTTATCACAGCGCTTCCCATGCCAAGCACTGGTTAGAAGTTTGCTTCTCATCTGCCCTATTCATCTTATATACCTAGAATGAACCACAGTGCCTGATACATTGCAGGGTCACGAATACATTTTAAATGGATAAATGAAGGAAAACAGGAAGGGAGAAGGAAAACAGGAAGGGAAAGAGTGTGGAAACCACAATATAGAAGGAACCTAGTCATGAGAACGCTGGAAGATTAAGTTTAAAGCAGGGGACCTGTGACTTTAGCCACAGCAGAAAAGGAACTGGATAGTTCCGCACCACTCTAGACTAGATACCGAGAATCAGTTTCCAAGGGAAGGAAGCACCAGCACGTGGAGATGTGGGATAACATTTGGTACTTCTTAGAAGGGTCTCAGGATATGGGAAGGGAAAAAGCTTGAAATAAAACCAAAGAAGTGTCAAATACTGGCATCAGTAAGATAACCTTGGATAATTCATTTGGCTTCTTTTAATGAGGCGTCCAAACTAGATTAGTGATGCTCAAACTGAGTTCTGAGAAACCCTGGTCTCTGCAGAAGCCCCTCTGGGTCCACTGACACAAAGGAAGATGGTTTACCAATAGATGTGGCCCCAATTTTAAGTAAAGTTTTTTTTTTACACACTGAAGTTCTACTCAAAGTTTGTTTGGAAAAAAAGAGCATTGCTGTTAAAAATAAAGTTTGAACTACAGTGGCCTGACTGACCTTTCTGATACCTCCTATTCCAGCAGTCTTTGAGCATATGTGGTGGATGGGGTCTGTCTAGACATGACACTTTACTTGGTAAGAGTCCACTCAATGTGTTGATGGAACAACTATAGCATTCTTATAGTCTGTTTGCATCGCTTGAACAAAATACAGGAAAGGTAAGTAAATCAAAGTTCAGGTTCACTGCAAGGCTGAGGCAATAATGAAATGTACTTTTCAATGTCATCTAACTGTGGATACAGAGAAGCACAAAGGCATTTTTTCCCTAAACAAAAATTTTTATACCTATGACTTAGGATTGATTGTACTGGTGTCCTAGGATCAGACACAAAGGTGCTATGCTCAGAAATAAAGAATAATGGATCTAGAGCCCATTAAAAAAATCAAATTCAAATCAAAAGAGGACAATTCAAAAGTTTATTTAGTGGGTCCACCTGATAGCCTAATTACCATTCAAATGTAATGCTGACTTTTTCCTAACAAAGTATTCTGAATGTGCTAAAGAACAAAGTCAAGTCACTGTCATTACAACTTTCAAGTCTACCCTTATCTGAAGGTTACAGACAGGAAATGACACAGATAGTGAAGGAGATGGGAGTCTTAAAAAAATAAGATTTTCAAAGCCCTGGCTTAAGATGGAGATCCCTTTTCTGTGCTATTTCCTTGGCTGGCCATATTTTGCGGGGCATTAAAAGATCACAAATGTCACTCTACTTCAAATCTGAGAATAGAGAAGCAGTAATAATGTGATCTTACCTGGGTCCTTCCTCGTCGCCCTGAAAGACAACAGAAAGAAACAGCATTAGAAATCATCATTGGTAGAAACCGATTTAGATTTCTTTCTTCTCCTTCTCTTCTCCAAAGATTGTACTTTTTTTTTTTTTTTAAAAAAGAGACCAGTGGATATTTAAGGACAAAGACAAGGTCTAACACAAACTCTATGTTCAAACTGCCCAGCAGAGATGAACTGATAATTTGGCCTTGCAAGCAGAGAAGTGAATGCTCAGACCTAGGAGGCCTAAATAATAGCCTTGCCTTTTTATTTCTATGACTGGCAGTATTTAGTTCTGGGAAAACTGAGAGCCCCAAAATAGCAGCAGGTCTTAGGCAAAAGCTGACCAGCTCCAAAAGTATCAAGCTGTTTCTTTCAAAGATTTATTTCTGCCTTGGTCTAACATTTTTACCTCTAAACATGAACACAGCAACTCTAATATATAGCATACTAAGGCGGAAAGTGTACCAAACTGGGGCTGAGCAAATTGGAATTCTAGTGTAAGCTCTGATACTTAACTATGTGCTCCATGGGCAAGCTAATTAATTAATCTAAACTTAGGTTTCTTCTCCATATGAAAGTATTTCTACCCCTAAATGACCTACATCATCCTTTAGCCAAACAAATGACTTTTCTTTTTCTTGTCCGCTCAGCAAAAGCAATGTGTTGGGTATGAGTTCTCCAGGCACTGCATTCCTTCGACCTAACTTTATCAGTATTGATCACAGCAGATTCCTTTGAGTCTCCTTCTTTGACCAAACGACATCTTTCAAATGACTCTTTAAGCCTTTTCCAAGACTTCCCTTATCCTTTTGGTGACACAGTATCTTTCACATCCTTCTTCGTTATACAGGGATGGTCTCAATGGAGAATGTACCTCTGGCTGTACTCCCCAGAGAAGGAACAAATGAATGATTCCTGCTATTGTTAAAGGACAATGAACTGGGAACCAGACATTCTGGGTTCAAACTGTGACTTTGTCACTTGCATGATCTGTTACCCTAGTCAAGTAATTTCTGCTGTTTTAACTTCAATTTCCTAATTTGTGAAATAGGGCTATAACAGTCTCTTTATCATAGAATGGCTAAAAGGAGTGAATAACTCTTAAGACCATTAAGCCCAGTGCCTGAGTCACAGGACACACTCAATAAAGGGTATTTATCAGTTTCAGTGGTAATTCAGTATGATTCATTAAGAAGCTACTATATGTAGGTGCTAAAGATTAAATAACCTATAGTGATCTAACCACCTAGACACTCCAATCAGGAGGATGGGAAACAGGCAGAAAGAAAATTAACTATGGCTAAATATATTAAGGGATCTAACAAAGACATAAACAGAACAATCTGGGAGTCAAAAGGGAAGTGATGACTGTTGCCTCTCCTTGAGAACTTGGGGAGGGCTTCACAGAGGTGATGTTTACATTGCCACTTGAAGAGTAAGAATTTTCACAGGCTGACAATAGAGAAAAGTGCAAAAAGCACTGGAAGAGCAAGAGCAAAGACAAGTTTAAACAATTTTACTGTTTAAGGAACTCTGAGTTCTGTGGGACTAGAGAATGGGGATGTGCATGTGTGTCTTGGACAGAGGATGTGGGAGTGTGCTGAGGGTGGCATGAAGCTGAGAGTACAACAGAGACAAAGGGAAACTGCCAGAGTGCAAGCTATAAAAGGCAGCTGCAGCCAAGGAGGTGATTTAAACCCAACTACCCACTAGAGGGTGAACAGGAAGGCATTTAACAGACCATTAAGGAGCTGCTAGATAGTGCTAAGGGTGCTAATCATCCCATATTCCAATGAGAGGAAAGTGGGACGCGTGATGAAAGGATGATACAGGGATAGCAGAAGCTTTCTCTGCATTTTGATCAACTGGTACATCTCATGAGAACTATAATACAGCAGGAGAAAATGTCACATAATTTAAATTTCATATAAGTTACAAAACTATTTGTGGTACACTTAAAGCTCAACACAATTTTTCAATTATCTTTGGATGTTTAACCATAATTGTCTAGAGAACCTTATGGAAAAAGTACCTAAACTTTTTCCCATGATTTACAGGAAGTCCCCTTCATAATCACACACTTTAGTGCAATGGGATTTCTGAATTATAAAAACATGATCTCCAAATAATCTCAACACTAAAACTTTTGGCAATTAACTCTTCCAAGATTCACTTTCTTCATCTGTATATGGACATCCTAATTCTTACCTTAAAGGGTCACTTCATGGATTAAAATAGATGACTAAATCAGGGTAAAACACTAAGCAAGTGTCTGGTACATTGTAAGTATTAGCAAATGGTGGCCATTATCTTATTTCCTATGAATTATAATTAATAACATTTCTTGGGGAGAGTGAAGGAGAGAAGACAGGGCTCAAGGTTTTGCCATATATTCATCCATTTCTGCTGCTTATAGGTGTGTTTTTCTTTTCAAAAACAGTAGTCACTATGACAAAACACGGGAGGCCAAGGTAAGAGTTTCACCACTGAATGTATAAATAAATGAATGACAAAGTAAATACACACACATGAATTTTAGGGCCACTTTGACTAGGTCAGCAGACACTGAGATAACTACTAACTTGCTAGTATAAGATTGTACATGCTGTTCCTGCTACACAAGATGTACACATTTATCTCTAAAGCCTAGCTAAATCCTCACTATCCTTTAAGTTAAGCCTACTCAGACTCCTTCTCACTAAGCATGTGAGTGGGACAACCCTCCTCTGAATGCCACATCCACAGAGTTCATCCTCCGAGCCCGGAACCTCGGAGAAGAAAACTGATGATGACACCACCACACTGGTTCTCTCTCTTTGGATTTTGACTCCTTGAGAATGAAAACCATGTGTTGTTCATCTCTGTATTCAGTGCACCAAAGGTAGCACAAGGCACACAGTAAATGCTCAGGAAAAGAGGGTGGGCAAGGTACTGCAGGATTTAAAACTAAGTTCTCTTCCTATTATAAGTTCATTCTGGTTTCAAGAATATTAGAAGTAAGAGTGTATTAAACACTAACTTCCATTTAGATGACCTGTTAGATTTGGCAGTGCTCCCAAATCACTCCTTAAACTATCCTGAATGTTCCTGGTTGGCAGGCTACAATTTAGGGCAACTTCTCATTTCCACCAGTGGAAACACTGCTTGCCAAGATTCATACAACTTCAATCCCAATCCTGTTTATTCAGCTGAACTTGAAAGTACAATGACACAGTTAATTAAAAAACAAAATGTGAATGCAAGAGAGAAGTGCGAGAGAGACAACTGTTGCTTTCGTGAGAATCTGAATGCTTCCACACCATTTGGTAAAATGAGTTAAACTGGTGACAATTTTGACTGTAGATGAAACATGCAGATACCAGAAACAAATATTCAGCTTGTATTTCATTCACTATAAAGAGAGTGAAACTGGACATTTTATTATTTTTTTTTGTAATTTTTTTTTTTTTTTTGTGGTGCCGGGGATCGAACTCAGGCCCTTGTGCTTACAAGGCAAGCACTCTAATCACTGAGCTAAATCCCCAGCCCGAAACTGGACATTTTAAATGGTACAGTACAGAATGCTGGATCTTTATACCAGACATATGTCATTCAACTCCAAGTAAGCCACATTTTCAAAGAAAATGCCCTTCACTCAAGATCAAGGAAAAAAGTGTAGATATATATTTCAAGTTTAAAATAAATGCAAAAACTCTGTATATATCATTTTTAAAGATTTCCTCATCTAAAACAACTTTTTCTAGTATTACCTTACTGCAATCAGAATCTTTGGTCAAAAACTGGACAGAAGATGGAAACGCCCATGACTTACAAATAAAAATAGACACCATATTTTAGTAAAGAAAAAAGTTTGAAAAACATTTTTAATACTTGACTTTGATAAAGAGTGTTATAGAATGATATAAAAAATTTTGGCAAAAAAGAGAAAGTCATTTGAGGCCAACATAAGCCTAATACAGAAACTTAACAATGAAATTCCAAAAATGTAAAATCGCAGACCAGTATTATTCATGATCAAAAACACAAAAATCCTTAACAAAATACTAGCATAGGTGAACCCAGAGTTTATCTCAAGACTATAACACTGGATTAATACTGTAAAATTAATGTAATTAATAATTATGACCAAACAATGGAAAAAGTGCCACAAGACCATTTCAATAGGTACAGAAGAAACATACAACAAAATTCAGTATCATATCAGAATAAAAACCCTCAGCACATTAATAACAGAGGGAAGCTTCCTCAATTTGAGGAAGAGCATCTACAAAACCCATCATACTTATACTGAATGCTTCTCCTCTAACACTGAGATCAAGCAAGGATGCCCACTTTTATCATTTATGTCAGGCACTGCACTGAAGGCTCCACACCAGTGGTGGCAAACCTATGGTACACATGATACAGTGGGCTGTTTGTTACCATTGAAAGCTCTAAAAAGTTCACCATTACCGCCCTGGACACTGAAGTAAGGCAAGAAAAAGAAATAACTGGCAGATAGATTAGAAAAAAGTAAATCTGTCTCTGTTTGCAGATGGCATGACTGCTGATGCATAAAGTTCCAAAGAATCTATAAAACCACTATTATAACTAACAGGTAAATTTGGCAAGGTTAAAAGATTAAAAGGTTAATACATAATAATCAATTGTAAACTGGGTGAGGCAGCATGTTGTCTGTAATCCCAGGAGGCTGCGATACTCAGGAGGCCGAGGGAAGAGGACTGCCTGAGTTTGAGGCCAACCAGGCAATATAAGGAAACCCAGTGTCAAAAAAAACCCGAAAAAGGTATTTTTATATATAACATGAAAAAGTCTTAAAAAATAAAACCTAAAACAACTTCTACTTTCAATAGCATCAAAAAATTAAAGACCTAGAAGTTAACAAAAGCCACTGAAAGCATTTAAATGAAAACTGCATCCAAATCATTTCTAGAGCATATAAATCAGACTTACAAATGGAGCCATACACCATGCTCATTCAAATTGTTGCTTCCCACAGCTTGTAAGTCATTTCTCTTCAGCTTCTCTGCTTTGAAGATTTTTTTCTTTCTCCTTAGTTTTTATAAGTTTGATTTTTATATATCTGGGAATGGACTTCTTAAGATTTTATTGTTTGGGTTCACTTAGCATCTTAAATCTATAGGTTTATATCTTTCAACCAAATGCAAGAAATTTTGAACCATTATTTCTTTGAACTTTTTTTCAGCCCCTCTTAGTATATATGTATTAGATCTTTCATTATTGTCCCACAGATCCTGCAAGCTGAGTTCAATTATTTTTCAATCTATTTTTCTTGGTTGTTTAGAGTGGGTCTATATTAAACTATCTCCACACTGACCAATTGTTTTCTTTCGTCATTTCAAATTTCCCAGTGAGCACCTCCAGTGAATTTTGGTGTCAGTTATTGTATTTTTCAATTCTAAAATTTTCATTTGGTTCTTTTTCATATCTTCTGTTTCTTTGGTATTGTTTTCTATTTTTCATTTGTTTCCAGGGTGTTTGTAAATGCTTACTGAGACACTTTTACAACAGCTTTCCTTCTCCTATAATCCCAACACTTGTGTCATCTTCCTGTTGGCATATATATTCTCATTAGAATTGAGATTTTATTGAGTATAATGAGTAATTTTAGACTGTATCCTGGACATATTGAGTCACATGGTAAGAATGTGGTTCTTCTTTAAACCTATTTTGGCAGGTAGTCACCCTGTTTAGTTTCCAAATACATGTCCTGGATCACTTCTTGAAGACTATGGTTCAAGTGGCATGTCAGTTTACAAAGCCTCTCCAGTGCCATTCTGGTGTGTTCCACTCAGATGGTAACCTTTCACTCTACTGTCTCCGCACAGCTAGCTGAGAAAAGAGAGGCACCACATCATGACTCCACGGCAGGGGTAGAAGATAAAGTTCTACCCACTGACCCAGCTAGGGAAGGGCAATGCCTAGTTAATATAGGGCTAACAGGAAGGAATTCTGGGCTCTAACTACTGTCTCTACAGGGCAGGGGTGTACCTCTGGGCTGCTACAGCAGGCAGGAGCAAAGTCAGAGTTCTTCCTACAGGTACATGGGAGACAAGCACTAGTCACTGACAGGGGCAAGGCTAAAGGCAGAAATCGAAGTTTCACTTACAGGCTCTAGGGAAAACAGATACCTGTTACTCCAAGGGAGGGTATAAAACAGATTTTCAGTTCATCAGCTCCTCTATAGTAGTGTCAGTGGGCCTTGGGGAGGAGAGCAGGTTTTCTTCATGGTATTCATCTCCAGGATGGGCAGCTATAGTCAAAAGGTTTCTTTCTCTCTAGCTAACAGGCTTTTCTTGGGGAACTGAGGGGTAGGGGTCTGTATCCAATAGTGTTTCCAGTTTGCAGAACACTGGGGACAGGACATAAAGGAAGCATTGAAAATTCCAGGTAATTCACTGCCTTATACTGCTCTAAATCCCCAGGTCTCCAGTCAGTATGACATTTTTTTCCACCTTTGAACGTCTTCTAGGTGACTTCTGCCTGGGGATTTTTGCTGTAATTAGTGGAAAGAGTAAAATGGAACATGTTCATGGTTCTTACTCAGAATCAGAAATTTCATTTTGCTTTAACCCTAAAAATGAAACTGACTGATGAGGAGAAGGTTGGAAAGACGGTTAGAATGTAACAAAGCAAGTATGGCAAACTGTTAATGGATCACAATATAAGTGGTAGGTATATCAGTATAATCTGTAAAATCCTGTCAACTTTGTTGTATGTTTGAAATTTTTCATAATAAAATATTGGTGAGGAAATCTTTTGGCTAAATTCAAAATCCAGGTGATTTTTAAAAAAAATTCCACACTCTGCAAAGGAAAGAAAAGCATTTCTGTTAAGTGAAAGAGAGGTAATGGATATTTGCTCTAAACAATAAGTTACCAGATTAACTGGAACAAAAGCTATTAGATCATAACAGCTCTTTGAACATGCTCTAGCAAGCTGAATGCTACTTCTTATTTTTAGTAGCTTATTTTGTCCCCATCCTAGTCCTCTGTCAGCTTTTACATTCCTAAGAGTAATTCCATCAGTTGGGGTGCCTAACAGACAGTTAATGACGCGCAGAGACTAAACTCATTCTTTCAAATAAAAATAAAAAGAGGATATTTCACAAAATCAGATCTTTATTTTTGAAAGAACAACCTAATCAATACACACAAAAAATGTGAGAGTCTAATTTGATGAGAATTTGAGACAGTTATGCTATTGATCCACTAAGTTAACTCTGGTTGAACTTTCTGTTTATTAAGCCACCAAGTGACTCCCTCTACCATTTAGCAACATATTAAAACTAACATTTGCACAGTGATTCAAACCTACCTTGTATCTTTCTCTCACACTGGCTTTCATTTTTATCTTTACAATGTTCCGGTGTATGTGACACCTTTTTTTTTTTGTTTTTTGTTTTGAGATATGGTTTTGCTATATTTGCTATATTGCCTAGGCTGGTCTCGAATTCATGAACTCAAATGATCGTCTGTCTTCAGCCTCCTGAGTAGCTGGGACTACAAGCATGACCCACAACACCTGGTTCCACATCCCACTCTTAATCCAGCAGTTCTGCCTCCAATTTATAAAGCTAACTCCTTATAGAATACAGCCTGAAGCACCCTTTCACTATTTACAGAGTAAGTCCAAAATTTTTTTCATTCTGGCCTGCTTTGTGTTCTACTTCCTGACTTGTTCTCCTTCATCCCAGTTCTCATTTCTAAGTGACTTTATACACTCATTTCACAACCTGAGATATGTCACATACCCAATTCAGTGATTCTGATTTCCAGCTTCTCTCTTTAACTGTGATTAGTATCTTCCCCATTGACTACATTCCCTTAAGTCAAAGTAGACAAATACTTCACCAGGTTCAGCTGCTCAGTCCAGACCCTAGTGGTCAATACTGTGCTTCCATACTAGGTCACGTACCAGTTGAAACACCTAGAACCTTATCTAAGGTTTTGATTCACTCATGATCAGGGAGCACAAGGGGGCATTTCTAGCCATAACAAATACGGCAATTGGGTTCTTCCTATCTATCCCTCTCTCTAGTGATACTGGGCATGTTCATTTACCTCTGCCTTTGGGTCAGCTGATTCATTAGAGGTATCAAGTTGTTCCTTGGCCTGGGCCATCTGAGTCATCAACCTGTCCATGTGGGATTGGATGTCTGCCAATATCTCAGTGACATGAGCCGTGGCCATTGCTTCCTGGATGTCCACTAGATGAAGGGCCTTTTGCTCTTCATCAGCAATCACTTTCTGAACTTTCTTAAATTCCTGCTGTATAAACATCTTCATCTGGTCCCGAGTTACCTGTAGAACACACACAAGTAAGAAGAGTAAGCTGGGGGAAAAAAAAAAAAAGAAGAGTAAGTTGGACATGCAAAGAAACAAAAGGGCAGAGTTACTGCTATCAAGTGCTAGACAGCTCTGGCCAAAATATAAACTATGGTTCCCATCTGCTTCTGAAGTTTCAGGCATATTCTTTAAACAATACTCTCCTAGTATCTTTTTTTTTTTTTTTTTTTGGTACCAGGGATTGAACTCAGGGCCTTGTGCTTGCAAGGCAAGTACTTTAACCACTGAGCTAAATTCCCGGCCCTCTCCTAGTATCTTTGATAAATTTCCTGCTATATTTTTGCTTTCTCATTGTTCAGGAATTAATTTCTTATCCTTTTTTTGTTCTGGTCATTCTTATACAAGTAATACATAACTGCTTTTAAGAAATTTAATAGATGTATATGTATAATAAAAATGCAATTCCTCTTCCCTCTCCAATTAATGTTAACGGTTTGGTGTGTATCCTCCCCATTTTTAATACAGTTATATATGAATATAGATAATGTAGGTTTTACATACATGCACCACAGTGAAAAGTAGTTGTTTCTTGCTTTTCTATTCACAGTATGATAGTAAATACATATCAGTCTCATGCTCTGTAAGATGAAGATACATAAAATATCGTATCTAACCATTCCTCTCGATAGAAAAAAAGATCTTTCCAAATTTTCACTATTACAAACAATATAGCAATGAATATCTCTGCACGTCTTAATATTTAAATGTTAATTTCTTTAGAAACCTCAGATGTTACTAATACAATTTATATACACTCTATAAGTTGTGATTAAAATACACAGTGAATGTTTAAATTTAAAATATTCATGTTTGCCATGCAAACACAAGGCCCTGATTTGATCTCCAGCACCAAAAAAACAAAAACAAAAAAATATTTACTACAGTAAAAGATACATTTCCATCCACCTCAAAATATGCCTCCTTGCTTCAAACACACTTATCCCATTGTTTTTCTGAAGTGTGATCAAAAATAAATTCAGTGCTGATGCCAACTACCACCCAATGGAAAGGGGAGCTTATAAAAACATGGTGGTTCTCACCTTTCTTATTCACTGGATGTGATACCATGCAACTTCCAGCTCTTCCCTGAAGTCAAATTGACCATGAAAGGTAAATATTTTGAATAGATTCTGGCCATGAAGGCAGCCAGAACAGAATAAGTAAAAGTGCTCATGAAAGAGGACTTCCAAAATTGGAATAAATGTGTTCCAAGTGAGGGGAAGTATTCTGAGGGGGATATATCACAGTATGTCTTCTACTGTAGTAAATTTAAAAACTTTAAACACTGTATTTTTCAAGCACACATCATAAAAATACTGACTGATACTGTCCTCCAAAAAGATGCAACAGTTAGAGTCCTACAACAATGTACAGAAGTATTTCCATACAGTCTCACCAATAATGGATAATAAAACTTTTTAGCTGATAGGTGAAAATACGTCACTATTTTATTTTATAACAACAGCTGTGTGCTATAAACAAAATACAACTGTAGGTTATATTTGGTTAGGGCACACAAAAGGCAAAGAAAGAAGCTATCAAATTAAGAACTCCTAAACACGCCAAATCTTGCCTGCAACTGCATTTACTGAGGTTTCCTCACACCATGTTTACTTTATAAGTGTTTTTTTAAGTTGTGGTTGTCTATTTGTTTTTTGCAGTACTGGGGACTGAACCCACAACCTTGCAAATACTAGGCAAGTTCCACCAATGAGCTACATCCTAGCTTTATGAACGCTTATAAACAACTGCACATGAGAAGCTGAGATAGGGAGCAGGGAAGTCACAGAACTATTAAAAGGAGAAAAGACCGAGGGAAGATTTTAAACCTGCAAGGGAAAGTAGCTGTCATCTAAGTGTACCTCTTCTTTTACAGATAAAGAAAAAGTCACAGTTGCAAACTTGTGACAGAGAGACACTTCAATCTTGTTCCTAATCTGGTATCTGTTCATAGAACAGTTTGTAAGAAAGGAAATCCAACTGGGAAAATATAGGCAAGGAGACTGAGGAAGAGAATGACCGAATTGGCGAGGAGGGGGGAGGTTATATGGTGAGGCCATTTTTAATCAGCCTCTTAAAAACAGAAAGACATTTGATATCTTACGCAGTTTCTGTAATACAGCTATAAGGATGTCAGTGCAGAAGAAGGCCTGTATGACAAGTATCCACTGACACAGCAAGTGCCTAAATGACATAAGCCCTCAGGAATTCTTATGCTCTCTGCAGGTGCTCTCCCTGGTGCTGGAAGAAAAGGAAAGGGACAACGCTACATGTTATTTATGGCCCTGCCAATCCTGTAATTCCTTTTAATTTTTGCAGTATATATTCTAGTACTGTTATGCACGCATGCCTGATGGTGATCATTTACCAGTGCATTTCTACATTTGAAACAAATTAGGTCTTAAGTGAGCTAGGACTTTCTCTTAAGAGATCAAACCTGGAAAGTTTTTACTAAGGAATAAACTTTTCTGAATGCCTGATAACCTCCCTTAATGGTTCCAAGTTACTAAAAACTGAGAATATAATAAAAACTGACTACAATCTATTTTACTAGACTGTACATACACATGTGATTCAAAGTTACGAAGCTGACATCAGTCAGGAAAATGGTGAACCAGACTGCAGCAGGTGAATTAATCATAGGCTTTAAAAATTAAATTCTCTATATTCTGTTGATTTACATAGGTTTTTCAACATGACACTTTAATTTATAGAAAGCAAACCACGAATGACAGTTCAAGGCAAAATAATCCACTGTACTCTATAAAACGTTTATTCCATCTTCCCACTCCCACACTAACAAATAGGTGTTCTACAACCTAGACCACAATTGCGTGGGTCATAGTATTCATGCAAATTCAGAGCCCAAAGATGAGACTTCCTGGGAGATTGGGGATGTAGGAGGTTAGGGCCTCAGGAAATTAACTCCTGCTTTCAAAACTCCCTTTCACGTTCCAGTCCATTTCCTTGCCATCAAGACTTCATCTTGCTAAAAACTTTGCAGTACTCCAAAAGTAGTAGGCACTTCATGTTGGTCTGCCATCTGGAAACACGAGACATCATTTCCAAATGGCTTTCTTGTTACCTGTTCAGCCTGTCCTACAGTTCCCCAAAGTGAGAGTGATGTTCTTACTCTCCTGACTATAACTACATGTGATGTTACACAGAAAGAGAAAATTCTACATATTCAGAGAACAGAGCTGGATGCTCCACAGAATGATGAATCTGGTGATGTGAAAGGCTCCTTTTATGCAGTATCTACTGGTAACTGTCAAATCTTTTTAAAGCCACAGATTTTCCTCACCTTGAACAAAATCTTAGTGTAGAACCTCAAAGTATAATACAGTAAAGCCCAAAGTGGGAACTAGTCTGATTAAAAGAGAAATCTCCCCCTCCTCTTCTAAGTACTTCCTAGGGCACTCTATAGTATCTCCAGGGAAATCTCATCCAAGTGACCTCATCCTCAACACAAATGAAATCTGAAAAGGAGCCTCCTCCCTTTGGTCAACTGGCCCCCAAGCTGTCAAAATCTTCATCCCCCTCCCAAGCAAGGTGCTACATCTTTGTTACAGGTGCATTAAAGTTAAATATTATGTTATTATTTAAATAGTTATTTTACTAAAATCACTCAAATATAGCACGGTAATTTGAGAAATTCAGTGGCTTATTTGTGTATGGTCCAAACATGCTAGTGACTATAAAGAGTCTGGGAAGTATAGTACTAAAAATCACATTTTAAAACTTTCCCCTGGTACAGCCCAGTGTGCTTTTTGTTACAACATATTGCCTGTAGTGATCTCTTCCCGACTGGTTCAGGTTCTTCAAGTTCATTTCTTCCTGATCAAGATGTTTCCTCAGTTAACAGGATGATTCACTTGTTATCCCCACTGGTATATCATTCCCCAAGTGAAACCTGGGATAAGGTATTTACATCTAAGAGTTAAATCTTATCCCATGGTATTTTCTATATGCTCTTGTATTTAATACTTCCAAACTACACCAAACCCAAGAGGCACATAGACGGGCACTTTACACATACATAATTAAACACATAAAAGCTTGAATTAAGAAGCTTACACTTAAAAACAACACCCACTCAATACATTTGACAAGGGCTGGAAGCCAGTAACTTCTAGCTAGCTGGCCCGTACGAAACCAAGCTTTTATTTCCTTTTTAAAATTAGAGGCAGATTATAAAAACAAGCACACTGGCTGGCTGGAAAGCATCATGACTTAAGAAAGATTTGCTCCAGAAAAGGACTGCTGAGATGAACTGAAAAAGATGGATGAGGGTCTGGAGCAGGAAGCTACACAAAAGCAAAGCATTTGAGTCTACAGTGATCAAAGATTTCAGAAACATTTGCCTATTAGCCAAAATTCCTGCAAGGTTTGAAAGAGGCCACTCAAGAAAAGACTTTTTAAAAACTGAGGAGTGCAAAGAAATAGAGTGATGACTCTAAATGCCTCTCCTGAAAAGTTCATTTTACTCCAGCTTCTCATGTGAATGGCCAATATTCTAAAATAGAAAAAACAAAAAAGGCTGGAAATTGAACTTTTTCAGTGCTACAAACTGTCCTCACTCCAGCAGCACAGTGTCCTCCCAACTTGCCAGTGCGCACAGAAATTTTGAAGTTGGGCCACTCAGAGCTAAGATTCTATATAGCATTCAGCATTTATTCTGGCACTGTACTCAAAGAGAGTGCCCTCCACACTTCTGCCAGACTTCCAGGAGGGCAGGCTAGGGAAGAGCTTCTTCAGTGGAGGCCAAGATTTCCCAGGCCCTCTTTCTCACCATGACTGGAACAACCACTGTTTGTGAATAAAACAGCTGCCCACTTTCTAGGCTAGAAAAATCATCAAATCGCTGAGGAATAACAGCAGACGTGAACTCTTGACTTACATCCTATCACCAACATTCTCAGTGACATGTAACTTTCAGTGACCTATTTGGGAGCCCGACTTACTTGGGTTTTACAACGGGGTGCTGAGAATGGTAAAAATTTACTAAAGTAAACATTTAAAGTCTTCCTTAAACCATCTTTCTTAACTTCATTAGAGGTCTCCAGGCAAAAGTAGCTATTTCTACATTCATTTCCTTTAAGCACTCCCATTTTAATAATGGCATGAGAGCTCTATCTCAGTTATCCAGTTAGTTACTTCAAGTATCCCCTCAAAGAAGCAACAGTAGTAGTTATAGATGCTGATGTTACAGATTTATTTTTTATTACAATAGACAATAATAAAGACATCAGAATGTTGGAAAGTAGTTATCTCTGTGTAGTGGGATTACAAGTATTCCAGTTCTGTTCTGATTATGATACAGCAATTTAGGTAGTCACCTAGACTACAAGCTCTGACCTACTCCTGGGAGAGGCTGCCCAGAGCCTTGCACAGAACAGTGGGGAGGGAATACATTCTGATCAAATGGCAGAAGCCATCTCTCCTCCTCTGGCCCTCCACCAGAAGAAAAATGGTTCCCCACAATTATGAAAACCTCCTCCTTTGCATCCCCCTTCCACTACTTTCCCCTATCTAGATCCATTCTTCATCGCTCCACTTTATCCCTGCCTGCCTATCCCATCTAGACCCTTTAACCTAGTCTTAACTCCCCACCGCACTACTAACTTGCTGAAACAAAATTCTAAATCACAAAGAGTTACTCGGTCATTCAAACAAATTGGTTGGGACTGTGCTTCTACCTGAATAAACTTCTTGGACAAATTTTCTCTCTCTTCCTCTCTACCTGGCCCTAAATTCTTAGCTCACTGATTTTGTGTGTGTGTGGGGGGGTTGCTGGGGATTGAACTCAGGGCCTTGTGCTTGCTAGGTGAGTATTCTACCACTGAGCTAAATCCCCAACCCCAGACTCACTGATCTTGACCTCAAATGCTTCTTTAACCCATTCAGTCTTAGTGACTGCATGTACCTCTCACCACCATCCTGGTGGTTAGAAAACAGTTTTGACTCATATAGTCTGGCTTGCCTTGTATCTTTGACTCACAGAATAGGAGACCTAAGTTCCTACTGACTCTCAAATACAAACCCCAAGTTTCAGTGAGAACAGTCCATCCTTCCTCTACTTCTCCCAGAGTATGTCTTCCCAAAACTATAAATTTTGGTACTGAGCCAAATGATATATTGCTCCTTAAGAGGTTCATGCATACAAGCTACACTTCTTCTGAATCTCCTTGCATCCATGGTTCTCCCTCCTCCTCAACATACAAACATAAAAATACACGTCCACGTGAACACACAAACACACATACACAGTATTAGACACTCGGGGTCATGCTTCCCAGAGGTACTGGACTGCAAAAGGTTTGACAAGCACTTAACAATGAATCTGCTAATCAGTTATGAAGTAGATAGCAACTGTTCACCCAGTCACCTGAGAAAGACATGAGCACGTAAGCAGCTCTTAGTGAGAAAGACAGAGATCTAACCACTATGAATGCTGCCAAGCATCCCAGGGCTGCTTGTTCATGTTGTTAGCTGCTGTGAGTTTACTGTCATGACAACATGACATGTAACCCAGTGATATGGCACCGAAATGGATATCCCAGAAAGAAGTCTATCAGGAATGCTGGGCTCACTTTGACTCAACACTACTGTTTGCTCTTATGCTGTCTCTCTCTTTACCTGGCACTAGGGTGACAATAAAGGCAATGATCACAAACTTCTGAGTAGCATTTTTTTCTAAGTATAAAAAAATTCTGGACGACCCACACTGTAGGAATGTGAAAGTAGAAGAATGAATCCCCAGGATACACAGGACTGTATCAACCTAGAATAAGACCAAGAATGTCTTTTCCACCTTGTTTTTCTGTTTTCTTTCCATCTGAACCTAGTATAAAGTTTAAAAAAAAAAAGGTAGCTTCTGCTTAAGGAACTACTGTGTAGGAAGTAGGAAGCAGAAAGTGACGCCAAAAAGTTCGAGGAGGCAAGTATGTGAATTTATACTACTTTAAACCTCTTTTACTTGAATGAACAAAGAAGGCCGATTCTTATCTGCTGAAGACTAAAGCAATTTTAAAACAAAACTCACCTCTCAACCTCCATTCCAGTTTTCTACTAACATGCTTTCTCTGCAAAGCCAAGCTATTTGTATACTAATGAAACTACAACACCAAAGCAACTGTATACCACCAAGAATACAAGGAAAGGGGACTGGGGTGCAGGTTTTTTTTTTTCCCCTGAGTCTTCTTTGCAACAGAGGCACAGTGGTCAAGACCAGAGTTTGAAGTGGTAGAGAAGTAATTCTGAGGGCTGATCTTCTAACTCTATGTTCGTGAAGATCACAAAGTTAAAAGTTTCTTCATTTGTAAAACAGCATACTATTGTTTTCCAAGATATTTTTTCCAAACTTTACATAAAATAATACATGGAGGGCATCATGTGTACTCTCAGGCACAAGGCCCATCAGCAGTGTTCTGCTGATCAGACACAACAGTAACTGAACAGTTACTATGTTTGTATATGGTTCTCCCTGAGCTCACACAAAGACAGCCCCCAACAAAATTTCCCAGAGAAAAGAGAGAGCCTCCAACCCTGGGAGTTCAGATTCTAATTTCCCAAGGAAGCACAGGAAATATTTTCCTACATACCCTGGGCATTGAAGAGTAAGTCTATCAATGCAGAGCCCCCTTGCCTCCATTCTAGGAAATGGCCAGAGGCTGTCAGAAAGCAGTGGCCACTTCTTCTAGTTTGATAAGATCTCACTGGGCACCATCCAGATATAATCTGTCCCATGACACAGAAGCAAGGCACAGACAGAACTAAAAGGACGGATCACCTACTCCTCAGTACGCACAGTGAGTCTGTGGCCAAAGGAGGCTCCCCAATCTCACAACTTGCCTCTTAGCATACTCCCTCTCCCATGTAGACTGAAACCCTACTCTTTGGCTGGGGATTTAGCTCAGTGGTTAGACTGCTTGCCTAGCAAGCACTAAGGCCCACAATAAAAGAAACCCTACTCTTCCCCCTTGGGGGCCTTACAACTTGCTTATCCAAGAACCACAGGCTCATGAAATATAGTTGCTAAAGTAATTTTCAGGTCCCTAAAGACTGTGATAGCAAATGATCCTCCATCATTTCTTCTTTTTTTTTTTTGTGGTGCTGGGGATCGAACTCAGGCCCTTGTGCTTGCGAGGCAAGCACTCTAATCACTGAGCTAAATCCCCAGCCCCCTCCATCATTTCTTATCTCTTCAAAAATTTCTATTCTGGGGCCTAGGGATGTGGCTCAGTAGTAGAGTACTTGGCTAGCATGCTTCAGACCTGGGTTCAATCTCCAGCTCCACAAAATAAAAGTTTCCATTTTAAGGGCACATATTAATAAAAACATAATGTGATTAATCCTACTTTATACATGAAATTGAAGTGATACAGGTAACAAGTGCTAGTATGTGGACTCATGTCATCTGACTCCAATGTCTATGCTCCTTCTCCATAAAAGGAAAGCAGATCATGTCACAGTCACTTTAAATCGCTCCCTGAAAATCTGAACAAACTCTACATTGGTATACTATTCCCAATCCATTCTCTATAGGTAAAAATCAATAGCTCTCTATAACTACTAATAGACTATATACAAATAAGAGAAAGGTATCTTGGGTCTTGTGATCTTGGGAAAGTCATTTTGCCTAAAACTTTGTTTCTTCATGTATAAATGAGGATTATAACTAACTGGGCTAACTAATTGGGCTCAGTTAAAAATTAAGGAGATATTGCAGAATCTCTTTCACCTGCTGCAGAAATAAACAAAAGCCGATAATAGGTCCCCAGGCTAAATGGAATTTCTCTTGCCCCTGCAGAGACCTGATGAATTTCCCCCTTTGGCTAAATTCAGAGTCCACCAGAAGAGAGGCACTGTTCATATATGTATATATGTATTTTTTCAAGCATCTACATATAGAACTGTAGTAGACTGAGAGTTGCATTTTGTAGGTTTAGACTTACGATATCAAAGAAAATTCCTTTTTTGTTGAGCAAACCTGTTTTATTTCCTAAGTGAAGGAGAGAGGTCCTTAAATAAACGTCTATCTGGTTTTACCACTATTATCACTGTAAAGTTTTATAGTGAGGTACCCAGACTCCTAAATTAAATGTCAAATACAATTCAGCACTGAAAATGTGAAGCGTGGCTGCTATGGAGGAGTCCTGACAGTTCCACTCCCCTTTCTGTGTTAGCCATGTAATTAGCCTTCCAAGCTTCTGGCAGAGTAGAGTACAGAGCTGTAGATGATCAAGTCTCCTGACAGTGCACTGAGGAGCTCGAGCAGGGGGAGAAGAACATCGCAATATATTAATTTTATTACGCTATCTAAAGCTCCATCCCTTTGCTTTCCAACAATGCTCCAGCCCACCAGGCAACTCAAAGCCCTGCCCACCTTAGTTTTAAAATACCTATGCCCAATGTGCGTCATTGATTCAGTTATGAGATTGGGACCTCCAAGAAATAGAACAGGGGAAGAAGAGAAGGTTGGAAGGGAACTAAGAATCTCACTGGTATTTAAAGTGGGGATAGACTTCCTAAGGTGTTTGTTAAATGTGACTTAACTTCTTTAATTTTTCTTTTAATCTGGCAGCAGGTGGTTTTGCTAACTAGAAAGTTTACTTCATAGCAATAAACATAATTGCTTCTATCATTGATTTCTTGTTTCTATTGGAAATGTATATGGACACATAGCTGCACACTCCAAAGGCACACGTATCTGCCCTGACTTGCACAAGCAAAAGAGCTACGATGAACATTACGGTAGTTACTTGCAGCCAGCCTATGGGCATGGAGCAGGACTGCCAGCCACACCAAACAATCCTAAGTTTGGAAATTTAACCCAATTTACTTGCATGTCATTGTCACTCAGAGGTATCAATGGCCCTTTAAAACTTACAATCTATAAATGCCATTAATCCTGGGAAGTGTTAATTGATCAAAGTACAGGATCTAGTTATTTATAAATAAGTGGCTCATTCTTCTCAGCAAGACTTTGTAGGGGAAAGCTAGCCCCACACCCCATGCCCTTCTGCTGGAAGTAATGGTCATTCTCAGAACTAGGAAAAAGCTAGAAGCAGTCATCATTCACAAGATGTTATATTAAGCACTTTATGTGGGTTACCTCGGGTAATCTTCTGATACCATCTATGAAGTATGCACTACTAGCTCCCATTTTACAGATGGAAAAAACAAAAGGACAAGAAAAGAAAATCCTGAAAAATGGAGGCGCCGAGCAGAGGATTTGCCCAAGTTGCACCGCTATCAACTCTGAAGCTAGCTGGGCACCGAGGGGCTGGAGTTGCAGAGCAGGAGCTTTGTAATGACTGCAGTACACACTCCCGCCAGAGGCTAATACCAGGTTTGTGACGCTCATGCTTGCCTAGAAGAGGAAAGGAAAACACCATCACTGCTGACACTTCACGTGAAGGGTCAAAAAAAGTGATGCAAGCAGTAATTTCTTTAGCTGTCTTGGAAGAGCTTTATTGAGATATAATTCACATATCTTATAGTCCTGTTTAAGGTGTACAGTTCACAGACTTTTACGATATTTAGAGTTGCTCAACTATTATAATCAATTTAGAGCACTTTTATCATCCCCCCCAAAAAACCATGTGCCTATCAGCAGTCACATCCTCCTCTTTCCTGAAAGCCCTAGACAACACCGAGTTTACTTTCTATCTATAAATCTGCCTGTTCTAGACACTTCTTTCATTTATTTATGGGATTCAGGCTGTTATCCCAAAATATGACTGTGGCAGACCAGAATATGCAACCCCAAAATATGCCTTATTGGTGGATTATTTTGAGCTGATTATTTTACACAAGTTACTGTTTTGATAGATAAATTTATATCTATAAAGAAAACTGCCACTTGTTAAGAGTCTCCATCTCTCTGTTTCTGTCTCTCCCCCTACCCCTCTGTACCAGGAAAGGAGAGATAACTTTAAGTCATTAGAGATTCTTAAAGAGAAGGTATTGGTTTTAATCTACCTTAATCTGCCTAGCATCCTTACAGCCTTGTTCACCACACTTTTCCTGGACATATACCCATAACCAGCCTTCCCACTGTGGTATGTGTGCCTGAACTCATTCTTCCATGAGTATACACTGGGTTATATATGTTAATAAAATTCTGGTTTTTTT
>PVJO010011378.1:0-60033 GCA_004026905.1 Hystrix cristata | reverse complement strand
TATATTATCTATCTTATAGGCTACTGTGACATTGGACTATATTAATATGTGTAAGATATTTTAAAACACTTTCTGACTTTTTTTGGCAGTACTAGGGATTGAACTCAGGGCCTTCATGGTGAGCCATATTCCCAGTCATTTTTTAAAATGTTACATTTTGAGATGGGCTATCACCAAATTGTTAATATGTACAGGCTGGGCTGGAACTTGTGACCTTCCTATCTCCAACATTCAGAGTGCTGGGATTATAGGCATGTACCACCAGACCAAGCACTGCCTGGCATTTAATACAGCTCTTATAAGTGCCTGCTTTGATTATGACTCTCACATACTTATTGCAACCTTGTTTACATTAGCAAAAATTTAGAAAAAACTAAAATGCACTGGTAAGAGATTAATTAAATGATTGTCACAGGCATGTAGCACATGCTTTGTGGAAAATAGAAGTCACACTGTTGAATAATGTTAATGTTACGGACAAATAATCACTCTGTATTTAAAAAGTAGATTCCAAAAGAATGTGTATAATGTGGTCACAGTAGCTTAAAGAAATATATTCCAGGAAAAATATTATAAATTATTTTTATTGTCTTCCATCTTTTTTCCCATTTTCTTCAGTTAACATGTATAACTTTTTTTTTAATCACCAAAACTGTAGCATAAGAAAGACTTCTGACCCCTTTTTTCTACAGATACTACACTGATTTTCATTGTAAAATATCAGTTCCTTGTACAGAAAGGCAGAGACAGCCTTTTTTTATTCATTTATTTTACTTTAATGGTACATTTTAGATGTACATAGTGATAACATTCATCATAGGGAATTTGTACCTGTACATGCTATATCTTGTTGCTCCTTTTTTTCCCATTTCCGTCCCCTCCCCCACCCCCTCCTTCCTCCTTTTTACAAAAGCTTTGTTTCCATTTTTTCCTTCCATTTCTTATTTCTCTTGTCCCTCTGTTCCTTTCCCCCCTCCCTCCTTTGTTCCCTTTCCCATTTGGACACTTTCTTCCCTTTGCCAATATAATACATTTTAGTCTTTATTTACACTTTCAGTTTCTCATACCAGAGAAACAACACGGTATTTAAACATGTGTCCAATTTATTTCACTTAAGAGTATGGTCTCAAGATACATCCATTTACCTAGGAATATCTCATGCTTATCATTCCTTATGACAGAGTAGTACTCCACTGTATAAAAAAACCACATTTTCTTTATCCATTCCACTGTTGATGGGCATTTGGGTTGTTTTCAAAATTTAGCTATTACAAACTCTGCCACTGTTGAGTGTGCACATATCGCTGCGGTATGATGCTTTTAATTCTTTTGGAAAGACACCAAGAAGGGGAATAGCTGGGTCAAATGGAACCTCTAGTCCTAGTTCCCTGAGGAATCTCCACACTGATTTCCATAGTGGTTGTACCAGTCTACAATCCCACCAACAATGAAGAAAAGTTCCTTTTTCTCTACGGCCCCTACAGCATTTGTTATGGGCTGATTTGTTGATGATAGCCTTTCTTTCTGGAGTGAAGTGAAATCTAAGGGTTGTTTTAATTTGCTTCTCTCGAATGACCAGTGATATTGAACATTTTTTCATATGTCTCTCTGCTGTTTCTACTTCTTCATCTGAGAAATGTCTATTCATTTCAGTTGCCCACTTTTGGATTGGGTCTTTAAATTTGGGGGGGTCTGATTTTTTTGAGTTCTTTATATATTCGAGATGTTAGTCCTTTGTCAGAGGAATAGCTGTCAAAAATTTTTTCACACTCTGTGGGTTGAGAGACAATCTTTTTAAATAGCATCCATGACTACTTTCTCTTATGGCTAAAGCTTAATCCATCTGTGCAGGAATGATATAAATACTTAACTAATTGTTGCAATTTGATCTCCAAATAATATCATAATTCCAGATATCATCTGGAAATTTGAAAATTTTTCTTCAGCTGCATAGGATTAACTCTAATATTGATTTTCCTCCTTTCAGGTAAACAACTACAGTTTAGAAGAAGTAACACATGAAGAGGCAGTAGCAATACTGAAGAACACATCTGATGTAGTTTATCTAAAAGTTGGCAAACCCACTACCATTTATATGACTGATCCTTATGGTCCACCTGATATTACTCACTGTAAGTACCACACTTAGTGTCATCTTTGTACAGCATGCCCCATGGCCAAAATTGGAACTCTACAAAACGACTTTCAGAGTTCTCTGCTTACACATTTACTCCTGTATAGCTTCTGGAAGTATTTCAGAGAGAGTATTCCACACTTCATACGTGTGTTGCTTTATAGCTTCTTAACGGACTATATTGTGGACAGTGTGGTTGCAGTAGTGTCGCAGTAACACATTCTGAAAGACTGTTTTGCAAGCCCCGTTACATGATTGCTCTCATGCCACAATATTCTCTCTTCCTAGTTCAAAGCTATAGAGTAGCAGAATGCAAAAGAGATGCTGGCAAAATAAATCGCAGATAGTTTTGTGCTTATTCCTGAGGAAGAGGATCTTATACTGAACAATGAACTTGTGATTTTCAGTCATCATCATAGCTTTTACCTTTATGTAAATTCGTTGCATTACTGGGAAACAAGAAAAAAATAATCAGTCTCTATGGCAGTAGAAGTGGGCTGAGGAAGGGGGTTCTAAGATGAGGAGCATGAGATGCCATGCTGGGGTCCTCACAAAATCCAAGATGAATGTATAATAAAAATGTCCTACTAAAAAAAAAATGGCCTCATAAGCCCCATATTTTCTAACCTTCTATGAGGTCACTAAGACCATTTTCTGAGGTTTTGTCTTTGTGCACTAAATTTAAGAACTATTCACTTTATATGTAAATTTAATGGATAGTCTTTTGACATAAGTAAGCTAACTCATTCTGAAATTGTGAGAGTCCCATGGTGAGTTTAAGAGCTCAGAATGTTGTCAAGACCTGCTGCTAATTAGTACTATGGTCTAAAGCAAATTGTTTAACCTCTCTTAGATTTAAATATTTCTCTTGAGAAAAATTTAAGAGTTGAATAATTTTGTTGCCTGCCATTACATTGGCTATTGCCTTTCTTAATAATGATTCTAAAATTACTGGCCCCCAAAATCAACCCCCAACCAACACACACAGACAGAAAACTGAGATCACGTGTAACCTTAGGATAGGATGCAATTTTAACTTTCAGATTTTTACAAACTGGGTAAATTTAGAAAAATCAGCACAAAGTATCATGAAAGGCATATAAGGTCAAGATCAAGGAGAGAAAAGTTAGAAAACAAAACTTTCTGATCAGTTCAAGAAATATGTATTGAGCACATAAATATGTGTGTGATTCCTTGAAAGGCAGTGTTGTGAGATGTAGAGGAGGTTCCACGGTGGCCTTTCTTCCAAGAGCTTGACTGAAAAGTAAACTAATTTGGATACATAAGTAGCAGCAATATTTGGTGGAATAAGAGGTGTATATGCCATAGAAGAGAAGATAAAATACGTTTCTTTCATGCATTCAAAGGTGGGAGATAAATCATCTATCAGGGAATGATGAGAAAAATCTTTAGGCAGAGGATAGTATTTGACTTGTATCTTGGAAAATGATAAGATAACAATATCTGAGCTAGCAAAGGCGAAGTATAGGTAGATGGTACAGGGGAGCAAAGGAGCAGTTGTTGGGAAGGTTCTGCTTGAGGATACCAGATAAAGGAGATAATGAAAGGAGTAAAGGAAATATTGAAATGGATCAATTTTGTAGAAATGATAAGCAAGTTAATACTGTATTCAATACAAAAGTGGCAAATGAAGTGGCAGACACATGATTAAAGCTGGATTTCAGGAGGGTTTAATTTATAATGCATCAAATAGGTTTGAGGAGAGAGTGAAGTCAAGAGACCAGTCAGGTAGTGTCTTCAGGTGCTCAAGAAGGAGAAGAATTTAATAAGAGGAATAGAAAGAAAGGCCAGAGATCTCAGCCTTTCTATAATGACAGTACAGCATATCTGGGGAGAAATTTATATTCCTCAGGAGTCTTTTACTTTTGATGATTGAATATTAATTATGTAAAAAGAATGCGAGCTCTGCAATTAGAAAGTTACCATTTTTATTTCGGTAGAAAGTTAATCCTCATTCTGAAAATATGTGTGCTGAGTCTTTCCTCCAATTCTTATGTTCACCTAATTATACTAACTGGGTTTTATTACAACTTTCCTATCCTAAAGGTCACCATGTGATTATATATATTAAATGCAAACAAATAGCAGCTCCCACCTTCTGGAGGACAGGAAAATCCTTGGCATGTAGCAGAGCCACTCTATTTTTAACAGACCCTCTAAAGTATAGCATGGCACGCTGAATCACATACATAACGGGTTTCATTTCATTTCTTTATTTTTCCCCACCCTGTAGCTTATTCTCCACCAATGGAAAACCATCTACTCTCTGGCAACAATGGCACTTTAGAATACAAAACCTCCCTGCCACCTATCTCTCCAGGAAGGTACTCGCCAATTCCAAAGCACATGCTTGTTGAAGATGACTATACCAGGTCAGCTATATTTGTTGATTAATTGGGTTTGATGTCATTACCAGAAAAAGTTACATTTGCCTCACATGTAAGCTGTTGTTTTGGAGACAAACTAAAGCTTTTTGGTGGGCGGGGTGGTTTGCTGGGAATTGAACTCAGGCCCTTAGTCTTGCTAGGCAAGCGCTCTATTACTTGAGCTAAATCCCCAACCCCTAACTAAAGCTTGTAAGTGTCATTTAAACTTATTATTGTCTTGCCTCAAGTGGAAATCTGCAAATATGTATAAATATCTGTTATTCTAAGTATGCATTATTATCCTCTATTAGAAAGTAAAATAAGTTCTTTAGGAAGAAATTGTAATAGACACTTATCTATAACTCTGAGATTTAAGACTTTCCATATCTGATCCCACTTGAGCTTTATAGTTATACTTTAAGGCAGGCATCATTACTTGAGGAAAGAAGAGAGTGCTGAGGTTCAAAAGGAAGTACATAGCGTACCATAGGAACCATCTGTTTGGTTGAAGCCAGAACTGAAACTCTACTCCTTTGATTCAGAAGTTCATGTTCTTGCTACCAATGACCACATATAGTTTGATGGGATTTAAAAGCCAATCATCAAAAAAAAAATTTAAAAAAAATGCCAATCATCCTTTCTCTAGTGCACTAACTATACAAGGGGTACTCAAAAAATATGGTGAATTTTTGAATTTTTAAAATCTTATTACAGTAGAAGAACATTACCATTATTCTCCCAAATACTCAAAATATCCCCTTACTTAGAATGACTAATCTCGCCACTCTTAGCAGTGTATCTTTTACTATAATACATTTTTACAAATTGAAACATTCACCATATTTTTTATTACCTTCACTGATCAACCATTTATTCTATCAAATAAAAACTTTATGGTGTGTGAGGACCATACGGAGTGTGAAGACCACTCTAGTCACTGGATCTGGAACTAAGAGACCGGCTGCTTTTCTCCAAGGTCAAAATGACCATGAAAGGTAAACATTTGGAATCAGTTTAGGACGCAGAAAGCAAGGACAGCACAACTAAAGATACTCATGAAAGGGGACTTCCAGAACTGCTGCAGAAAGTGGCAAAAAGAGTGGGGGATACATGTGTTTGAATTGAGGGAGAGTACTTTGAGGGGGATTAATGGCAGTTTGTTTTTTACTGTATTTTTTAATGTAAACATTCACCATATTCTTTGATCACAGCTCACAGGTGAGAAGGAAAAGATCAAAATTATTTCCAAGTGGTTTAAAATCAATACACCTTGTTAATTCCAAATGGGAATAGGGACGGATTATAAAAGCAGAGAATTACATTACCAATGCCACTGGTAAAGCCACATGTATCTAGCAGTCTTCAGAAAAACCCAGGTCTTCAGACCACAGAGAAGACCAGTTTAGTTCACTTAAATGGTCTCCAGTTTAGTTCACTTAAATGGTCTCCAGTGAAGATTCAATGAATATTGAATGATGACTACGTTCGTGAAAAATGGGTAGACAAATAATAAGAAATTTATATTTTCTTTATATTTTAATGATTTTGTTTCACAGTAATATATACTGTACCCAAAGTAATATATACTTACTACATTTAGCAAAGGAATGCAAAGATGATAAAGAAACAAAAATCTCTCTCCGAAGAGCCCGAGTTTGAGGTACCCACGTGACGGCCTATCATGTCACACCTTCTCCACACCCACCTATACAAACGTGCCCTCAGAGAAGGGTGAGCTTGATATCGATTCTACAAAATAAGTTCATATTTTACACATTGCTCTGCTGTTTGATTTTCTCCTTGAAAAACACATTCACCAAAAATGACATTAAATATAGATGTATACATTTATTTTTGTGTATTTTTGTGTGTTCAAAAAATGATAAAGATGGATTATTTGGGCCTATAGCCTGCCTTTCTAATTGAAGCTATTTGTCACTCTTTTAAAAAGTAGAGGCTTCCTGCTGGAGCATGTGCGTTCTTTGGCCTTTCTGGTCCTCAGTGTATCTTTTTAAATGATTAAGCCCTTTCCATTTATTTTGTAATATCAAGTTTGCTGAATCAGCTTGTTATATATTTAGCCAAGAAATAGAATGTTTTGAAGTTGAACATATGCATCTGTGGTGTAAATCAAATATAAATGTCCTGCTATGCTGAGATGTCTGATCTTTATGCTCTCAATTAAAATGAGGCGTGCAGCAAAGATAATCCTCATGGCTCTATAAAGAATTGTGTAAATATTGGCACCTTTATCTACCAAAGCAATGATCTATTTGTTCTCTCCCTGTTAGTAATATTTGATATGATTTTAATTTGAAAAATTCATTGTGTCTTAGTAGGCTCCATACTAAATTAACACTTATTTAAGCCTCTTCATAATCAAGATACTTTGTTACCTGTTTAACACTCTTTATTTAATCCTCCCCAAAACAGAGAAAAAGCTTTTCATTCCCATTACAGATAAGTAGAAAGTAAAGTTCAAAGAGGTTGAGGAAGTGGTTTTTAAGTATAAAATCTGAGTTCCCCCCGTGGCTTTAAAATCCTGAGTAGGAAGAAATATTTAAATATTCTCTTTACTTTCCACCTGAAAATCAAGACCTATAAAACTGTGCTTATCACAGAAATAATGTTTCTAGGAAGGGATCTGAGAGTTTTGGTGATCACTAGAGACAACTAGATGAGTTTTGAGACTCTCAGCTATCTCTGGCTGTGTGGCCCTGGGCAAACCATTTAACCTCTGTGAGCCTTGATTTCCTCATCTGCACAAGGGAATAACAATTGGATGTATCACAAGTTGTGATAATGAATAAAGGAAATAATTAATAAAAAACTTTTAAAATAATATTGGTTCATAATGAACACTGAATGAATGTTATCTATTTACATTACCGAGAGTTAGCATAATTCCTCCTCCAATTCAGAGGTCACATGGAATGTTCTTACCGATGGTATCCTGGGAAGAAAGTTAATTCCTGTCTACAGTGAATATGCCTTAGTTTCTTCCTTCCTGCCCCTACTCCTCCCCTGTTCCTCTGTGGGACAGTCTCATAAATAATTCTGTGTAAAATCTTCTGAATGATTGTTGCCTGGTAAACTTGTGAAGTAAAGCAGTTTGCACACATACACACCCCTCTCACCACTCTCTGACCATTGCCGGTGCCCTCGCCCATGTGCCTGTACTGGAGGCATTACCAGCGGACTCAGAGGTACCTAATATTAATTGAATCGTTCCACCTAAGTAAGGAGCACTGCATTAGAAATGCAAAACTGAATAATAGCATCTAAGAGCTACTAAGTCAGGCCAAAAATACGTGTAAACTAGTGGATTATCCAATACCTGTTCCCTGATTATGCAGACTCTTCTTCTTCATGAAGTTTTCCATAAAGCATACTTTACTGACTATTGCAAAATATTGAGATTATATATTCTGAGGTCAAAGTATCCTTTCTTTGTTAAAAAAAAATGGCCAATGGCAGTTATTTATTGTGCCATTACCTAGGAAATAAAAAGTTAGTAACTTTATATCATTCCTAATTTTTTAAATGTCAGTTATCTTGTGAACAAGATTCAAAAGTTTGGGAACAGATACACACAAAACTAGATCACTTCTATGAAATACTATCTTGTTACTCCAGCGGAGTTCCCTAACCCCATAGGAGGCACTTAGGAATATTGATCTTAAACTTTACTTGGATGCCACAGGAACAGCTTATGAAATCAAAGGAAGTTTTAAAGAAGAAATGACTCTTGCGTCTGAGCTAAAAAAAAATGTATAAGCACTGGTCAGAGTCAGTAGATCAGAAAAGGTATTTGTGGTAGGGGAATAGCTCATGCAGACAAAAAATTATGTGAAATAAAATGAAAGCAAATGTTGCAGTTTGAAATGTAAGTCTCATAAAAGAAAGTTATACCTACTTTTAAACTATCTTTATATTCCTATGCTTTCTCTCACAATGAATCTACCTGTAGGATTAAAAATACAGAGTTGCTAAGACAAAGAGATCACTACTGTGCATCATTAATATTGAGTACTTTAACATATATACCATTGCCCTGTATTTTATTATTGGTAAGAAAAATATTACAGATAAGAAAAATAAAGAAGAAATTGCCCATATCATTAGAGCAAGTAACAGAATCAAAGTTAGCATTGAGATCTGTCTGTCTTTGAAGGTTTCATCCCCTCACTCACACCCCTCATTTCATGTAGCCTCTTTTCATGGGGAAATGTTGAATAAAAGAGACGGAGCTTGTAGTCCCAACCCTACTAGCATGACTAAACAAGTTGTTTAATTTCTGCCAGTCTTGATATTCTGATCTGTAGCTTTTGCATAAACGATCTTCTAATATCCTCAAGGAATTATGAGATTTTAATATGATGATATGTGTGAATATTGTTTGTCATTTTAGAAGACTACCTAAATGTATTATTAGCCTAAACTCATTTGGTAGCTTATGTTTAAGGCCTACTTTGAGTTTTCCTGCAATAGTAAATCAAGGAATGGATCTGTAATGATGGGCTTTGGGCCACTAGGTTTATGTTTCTCTAAGATGGTGTTCACTACTTTGTTTGTTTGTTTGTTTGTTTGTTTGTTTGTTTTAGTCTGGAATAAGAAAGTAATAATTACAAAACATGCAATCAAAGATCATATGGGGATACTGTCCCCTTTACATATTACCAACAACTGTGGATTTCACTTTTACTCTGTGAAGTGAAAACTTTCCAGCAACCTATAAAATCACACCAACTTGGAAACTTTTGTGTACAAGATTGTATCTTAGTCTGTTGTAAGAAGTGTTTATCTATTTCTCTGACTTATACTTGCATTTTTATAATACATGGTAAAAGTTTTAAGCAATTTTGATTAAAATAACTATAATGACTTACTTAATCTCTCAGTCACTATTTAAGAAAATAATTTTCCATTGATCTAAAGAAAGAGAGCACAGGTGAAAGTCTTCAATAAGTTTCTGTTAGTAGAATGCTTATTGGGTTTCCTGCAAATCAGTATTCATTGTGGTATAGATATTTGGTTTTCAATTTTGGAAAACACTGATACTGAGATAGTTTTTGCCTCAGGAATTATGGAGTATCAGAGTTGGAAGGGCTGTAGATAAATCTAGAGTCCATAATCTTTCTCCATCTGATGAGCAGGGAGCACGATGCGCAGAAGATTTGTTAGTTTTCCTAGTCCAAGAGTCAGATTATTTGAATACCCCGTGTTCAGTATTTTTTCTGGTTTTTTTTTCCCTAAGGTAATGTTTATTAGCTTTTATCTAGAAGAAGAAAGCAACAGTTACAAAACACTGCAGTCAATCAAGGATCACCTGTGAAGAGTGTCCCTTTTGTATATTACCTACAACTATGGTTACCTACAACTGTGGTTCCCACCCAATTAACTCTTCCCTAGTATTCAGAAGAAGAGAAAACCTCACACCCTCACCATCTAGCTAATTTTTCTTAGGGTAGGCAAACAAACCATTAGTGTTGAAATGAAAAAAAAAGTGGATATGAAGTAAACTGCTCTTTTTAGATATGGATACTTCATTTCCCAAGTTATGGGAAATGTCACTGTGCAATAAATGTCATTATGAAAATAAGACACATAAATTATAACCTATAGTGTTAGAAACCAAGTACGTCTAACCCCAAACTTGGTATACCCGAGCATCTTTCTGTTTCCACATAGTTTGGTTGATCAAAACATGTAAACTAAACAGAGTCACGAGGAAGATTCTTGTCCAAGGGCAGCTCCAAACTATGACTCTGATACTCGCCAGATTAATTACACTATTTACTAAAAAGATAGGATCATATCAGTCTGAATTCCACCTCCACTCTCTTCTGCCCAAATTATAAAACACTACCTCACTTGACATTCTATCTAATCCTGTCTTTTCTCTTTCATTGATTATTCACTTGTTTACTCATTCAGTGAATATTCAGTTTCTTCTTTGTATCAAGCATGGTTGTTAACAACAAAATTAAATGGTGAACAGATGAAACAAAGTTTCTACCCTCATGGAATTTACACTTTAGTGTATTAAATAAGATAAATTTACATAGATGTAGCTATAGATATAGATAGATATAAACATAGATATATCTGAGGTAAGTGCTAAGTGATATAAAGAAAATAAATAATATAATGTGGTAGGCATTGACTGTGGGAGAGAACAAGATGAGGTAAAATACACCAGGAATACCTCTCCGAGGAGAGAGTGCTGGAGCTGAAACCTAAATAGTAAGAAGGGTGCAGTGATGTGAAGACAAGGGAACACTGCAGAGTCAGGAGTAAGTGTAGTATGTTCCAGGAACATAGAAATCTAGCTTGCCTAAAAAGAGATGTGCTAATGGGAACATATAGAAAATAAAGTTGGAGAAAAAGGCAGGGGCCAGATGATATAGGGCTTTGTAGGTAATGATGAAGTAAAGGTTTATTCTTCAGTACATTGAGAATCCACTGAAATGTACGGTAGCATTCACAATAGCACCAAAAGAAAAAAAATAATACTTAGGAATTAACCTAACAAAGGAAAAGAAAGACAACTAAAACAAAAACTACAGCACTCTGATAAAGGAAATCAAAAAGGGGATCAGAAAATGGAAAGATAACCCCTGTTCCTGAATAGGCAGAACTAATATAGTCAAAATGGCATAGTTCCAAAATTGATATATAGATTTAATGTTATCCCAACCAAAATGCCAGCAACATTCTTAACAGAATTGGAGAAGACAATCCTAAAATTCATATGGACCCAGCAGAGACCCAGAATAGCGAAAGCAATCCTGGGAAGCAACACAATCCCTAATCTGAAGTTATACTACAAAATTACTATGGTAAAAACAGATGGGAACCTGAGTTCGATCCCTAGCACCACAAAAAAAAAACAAACAAACAAAAAAAAAAAAAAACAGATGGGAAACAGACTGGCACAAAAACAGATGGGAAGATCAGTGGAACAGAATAGAGGAAAGAGAACCTCAAGCAAATTCGACTACTTGATCCTTGACAATGGGGCCAAAAACACATTGGCGAAAAGACAGCCCCTTTAATACATAGTGCTGGGAAAACTGACTATCTGCATGTAGGAGATTAAGCCTAGACCCATATTTTCTACTGTGTACTAAACTAAAATCAAAATAGATCAAATAACTAAATGATCTGCTGGAAGATAAAATAGATGAAACTCTTAAAGTCGGAGGCATAGCCAAGGAATTTCTGAATAGAACCCCAATTGTACAGGAATAGTACAACAAGAATCAACGAATACCATCATACCAAATTTAAAAGCTTCTGCACAGCAAAAGAAACAAAAAACAGTGAAAACACAACCTTCAGAACTTGAAAAAAAAAAAAAACTTTGCCAGCTACTGTATTTCTCGGACAGAGAACTATTATCTAGTGTCATGGCTTCCATCTTTAGATGTCTCCCCCAAAGTCTCATATGGTCATAGGTGGGGAGTTTTGAAGGTGGCTGGATTAGGTTGTGTGATACTGGGTTTAAGGATGTGATGTGATATTAAGGGTACTCTACCCTGGGTGTGGGTGCCACCACCCAAAAGGTAGGTAACCTGAATGAAATATAAAGGGAAGAAAAAAGCTGCTTTGCTATTTCGCTGCTTCACTGCCTTCTGCCTGCCCTGCCGTGTTATGAACTGTTTCTCCTCTGCAGTGCCCCTCTGCCATGCCACCCTTCTTTAGAGCCAGCTGACTACGAACTGAGACCCTAGCAAACTGTGAAGCGAAATAAACCTTTCCTCCTTTGGGTGTTGGGTATTTTGTCTCAGCAACAAGGAGAATAACTAAGACATCTAGAATTTATAAAGAATTCAAGAATTTAGATGCCCAAAGTAAAAGACCCAATTAAAAAAAATGGGCAAGTGACATAAATAGACCTTTCATAGAAGAAATATAAATGACCAATAAGCACATGAAGAAATGCTTAGCATCCCTGACCATTAAAGAAATGCAAATTAAACAGGACTAATATGCCATCTCACCCCTAGAAGAATGGACATCACCAAGATATCTAATAATAACAAATGCTGGTGAGGCTGCAGGGAAGAACATCTTTGGTGGAAATGTAAGCTGGTACAACCACTGTGGAAATCAATATGGAGATTCCTCAAAAACTAAAAATAGAAATTCCATTTGACCCAGCTACTCCCCTTCTAGGTATCTTCCCAAAAGAGTTAAAGACATCACACCACAGTAATCTATAGATACCCATGTTTATAGAAGCACAATTCATAATAGCTAGTCAAAAGTATTTTACATGTCCATCAGAAGATGAACTGACAAAAAACGTAGTAGTTATACACAATGGGGTACTGCTCTGCCATAAAGAAGGGTAAACTTGAGTCATTTGTAGAAAAATCAATGCACCTTGAGACCATAATTTAAGTGATATAAATCAGACAAACAAGCTTAAATATCACATGGCTTCATTTATATGAGAAAGCCTAAGTATAAATAAAGAGCAAAATACAAGGTAATAGAAAATAGTGAGATAGATCTTTCTCAGCTGGGAAAGGGACCAAGCATTAGAGGGAGGTAAGAGGAAGGGGAAGGAAAGACAATGAAAAAAGGAATGAAAGTGTGTTATATACATGTACCAACTCCACACAAGGAATGGAAATATTATGGATTGCAAATATGTACTAATAAAAAAATCAATTTTACTGGGGAGAAACATACTAAAAATAAAAATATTACACAGGAAAATTATTTGATTTGTCAGATGTGTAAAAAACAACACTGGCCACTCTATGGAGATGAGATTATAGCAGCTAGACGTGGAGGAGGAGCAGCAAGAGAAGAGCGGAGCAGTTCTGGCCTCTGAGCTGTGTGCTGAACTGGATTCCCGCATTCTTGTAAAAAGCAGGCATGCATTCAGGATGTTTCATTACTGGCCATCTTTACACTTTTCATCACCTATAAAGTTACCCTTTAGGAACAACATAACTATTTGCAACTGTTATTTTTTCTTGGTGTTTAACTTTGTAAATCAAAACCAACTGGAGGCTGAACCAGTACTCCTCAAACTTTTCTATCCACATGCTTTCACAAATGAACTAGCAGTCCTTTAGATTTGGAGTAGAACATGTAGTCCTGCCCAAACATAAAACACACAAAACTTGCATTTTCTCACAAAAACTTGGAGAATTTTTTTTCTTTGATGTAAAAATAAAACTAATTTTATTTTAAAATCTTAAAGTGAAATTGATAAACCAAATGTTTTTGAGAGATATTCATAGTCCCTGGCAAATTCTAAAAACCCTAAAATATAAATGAGTACCCAAGTTCGAGAAACACTCAACTAAATTGCACAAACTTGCCAATTATCATTTCTTTTTTGCAGAAACAGCCCCTTAATGATGGCTCGGGGCTTAGGGTCTCCATTAGGAACACGCTTTCAAGGCATCAGATAACACTTTACATCATAGTAAAGTATGGGTATGTTTTAGCCTCTCTTCTTTTTATTTTGTATTTAGTGATTTAAAACCACTTCTGAAGTTAAATTATCATTATTTGCAGATGACATGATACGCTATATAGAAGACCCCAAAAACTCCACCAAAAGACTTCTAGATTTAATAACCAAATTCAGCAGTGTAGCTGGATACAAAGTCAACGCTTAGAAATCAATAGCATTCCTGTACACAAACAAGAGACTCACCAAGAGAGATATTAGGGAAACAACACCTTTCACAATAGCATCCACAAAAATGAAGTACCTAGGAAGCAATCTAACAAAGGAAGTAAAAGATCTATACAACGAAAACGACAGTACTTTGAAAAAGGAGATTGAAAAAGATATCAGAAAATGGAAAGATATCCCTTGCTCTTGGGTAGGAAGAACCAATAAAGTGAAAATGGCCATACTCCCAAAACTGTTATACAGATTTAATGCAATCCCAATTAAATTACCAATAGCATACTTCAACAGAATTAGAGAAAACAATCCTAAAATTCATTTGGAACCAAAAGAAAACTAGAATAGCAAAAACAATTCTAGGCAACAAAAGCAAAGCAGGGGCCATCACAATCCCTGACCTAAAACTGTATTACAAAGCTACTGTAATAGTCTTTCACCCCTATACCCAGGTCGGTCGACAGATTTGCATGTCAGGACCGCTATAGACCTCCACCGGAGTTTCCTCTGGCTTTGCCCTGCCCAGGCATAGTTCACCATTTTTCGGGTCCTAACACATGCGCTCCGCTCCACCTCCCCAGCCATGCGGGCAAAGCAACTGTAATTAAAACAGCATGGTACTGCACAAAAACAGACCCCAAGACCAATGGAACAGATCTGATCTTATTAAAAACCTTTTTCCCAGCAAAAGAAACCACCAACAGAGTGAAGAGACAACCCACAGAGTGGGAAAAAATCTTTGCCAGCTATTCCTCTGACAAAGGACTAACATCCTGAATATATAAAGAACTCAAAAAAATCAGACCCCTCAAATTTAAAGACCCAATGCAAAAGTGGGCAGCAGAAATGAATAGACACTTCTCAGATGAAGAAGTAGAAACAGCAAATAGGCATATGAAAAAATGTTCAACACCACTGGTCATTTGAGAGATGCAAATTAAAACAACCCTGAGATTCCACCTCACTCCACAAAGAATGGCTATTATCAACAAATCAGCCAATAACAAATACTGGAGGGGCTGTGGAGAAAAGGGGACACTTCTCCACTATTGGTAGGAATGTAGACTGGTGCAACCGCTATGGAAATCAGTGTGGAGATTCCTCAGGGAACTAGGACTAGAGATTCCATTTGACTCAGATGATCTCCTTCTTGGTATCTTCCCAAAAGAATTAAAAGTGTCATACCGCAGCGATATATGCATGCCCATGTTTATAGCAACACAGTTTGTAATACCAAGTCTTGGAAACAGCCCAAATGCCTATCAACTGAGGAATGGATAAAGAAATGTGTTTTTCTTATACAATGGAGTCCTACTCTGCCATAAAGAATGACAAGTTTGAGATATTCCTAGGTAAATGGATGCATTTTGAGACCATACTCTTAAGTGAAATAAATCGGACACACATGTTTAAATACCGCATTGTTTCTCTGGTGTGAGAAACTGAAAGTGTAAATAAAGACTAAAATGTATTATATTGAGGAAGGGACTAAAATGTCCAAATGGGAAAGAGAACAAGGGAGCAGGAGGGGGAAAGGAGCAGAGGGACAAGAGAAATAAGAAATGGAAACGAAACTTTTGTAAATAAGGAGGGAGCTGGAAGTGAAAGGAGGAGAGGGGAATGGGAAAAAAAGAAGCAACAAGATATGTCATGTACAGGTACAAATCCCCTATGATGAATGTTATCACTATGTACATCTAAAATGTACCATCAAAATAATTTTTTTAAAAAAAAACACTTCTGAATAAACTGGGAGTATCATCTCGTTACACAGTAAAGGAATCTTTCCCTATAGGCTTCTGATGAAATACAGCAGAAAAGAGCTAGAAGCAATCTAAGCAGTCAGTTCATACGTAAGCGTAATACTTTGGTATCATACTCAGTGTAGCAGAGTGATTAGGTGTGTGTCCTGGAGGTACCTGCTAGGGTTGAATCCTACCTGGACCAATTTCTAACTGTGTCACACTGGATAGCTTCTGCAACTTCCCTTCACCTTTGTTTTCTCATGTGTGAAACAGGCAGAATAATACTTTCTACCTTTATTGTGACAAAGATCAGTTAATACATGGAAAGTGCATGGAAGGAAGGAAGCACTTGATAAATATTACTCCTATTTAAAAAACGAAAGATTTTAAGATAAATTATTTCACAAATAAAAGCCTCTTGGTAAACATCCTCCAATCATTTAGTAAAATATAGCCAACAATATCGTGCAGCGGCTCACACTTGTAATCTGTATGTACATTTGTTTGACTTATTTATCGTGCAGAGCATATTGGAACATTTTATTGCAGAAAACCATATAATCCGAATGCTTTATTAAGCATCTCTATTTTTATGACCACTATGAATATCTAGTACCACCTGAACTGAAAATCTATTATAGGATTTAGTCAAGCCAAATATGGTATAAACCAATCAGTTAGTCTGAACTTTCTGGCTAATTACAATTAGCCTCTGGATAATTTCTTGATTTTTCACCCATTTTTTTTCATATTAACTCTCAATAACTAACACTGTATATTTTTCTTTAAAAAGTTTAGCAAAACAATGACATCAGACTCTTCACAGTTTTATAAAGTTCATAATAAAAATTTAGCAAAATTAAAGATTCATAAGAAGATGTCTCCGAGTTACCTGTTTTGCTCGGGGCTGCATGCCTGACTTCTCCAGTGTGGAGCAGGGTAGTATAATGTCTCCTTTGAAGCAAAGTTTTGTAATGTGAAGGAGGGAGTGGGACAAAACTGGTGAGACAGATGGAGAATAAACCGTTAAATGAAAGCCTCAAGGGGACTTTTCTCCATATTGATGATGACTCCACATAACTATTTAGGTTTACTTACATAAACCATGAGATATGATTGATAGAGCTATTCTATTAGAAGTAGAGAGTATGTTAATGGGGAAGTTGACAAATCTTAATTAAAAAGGGATATCTAAATACATATTAGAAACACATTAAGCTGATGTTTGCTGTCAAGGAAATAAATCTAATGTGAGCGAATATAAAATAGTAAGGGGGATTTTAAGACTGTCTTTTACAGATGTTTTGTCATTTCCTGTGCATCTCATGAATTAGCCAGACATAAACACACAATGTTATGCCTATAATTTTATGGGAGAAAATTATTGCTCATTGATAGCTATTTTGCTATAATTGTAAAATTCAAGACGTTACGGTATCAATGCTGCTTCACTTTCTTTTTTTTTTTTTTTTTTTTTTTTTTTTTTTTTTTTTTTTTTTTTTTTTTTTTTTTTTTTTGGTGCTGGGGATCAAACTCGGGGCCTTGTGCTTGCCAGGCAAGCACTCTAACCCCTGAGCTAAATCCCCAGCCCCCTGCATCACTTTTTAATAGAATGAGTTCATCATTGGCCTTCGTATGTGGGCTGGCGGATGAAGAAAGGATTAATGGTGGACAATGAAGAATTTTAGAGAGACAATTATAGAAGCCATAAACTATCAGTTAATCTGTGTTTCTTATACTACAAGTTCACTACTGTCACCATCACAGTGTACAGCTGATTTCCAGCCCGTATTTGTATGATACTGAAGTAAGGGATATATTATGACTCATACCAAACCCACATAGAATTTTTCTTTAAGCATTTACTTTCACATTCATGCACCACTGAAGTAATCTGACAGGAGACAAGCAAACAGCTGATCTCTAATTGTGCACATGTAGATGTATACCTTTATAAGTATTCACGGCAGCGTTGTAATCCCTGGGTGACCTTCTTCCATCTCCTGTGTCATTCATTAGTTGCTGTGAGTTAGATTACTTTATTTAGATTAATAATTGCCTTAAAATTTGTTTTAAACTGTGAGCTACAGTCATTGCATTCCGAAGACTTACATTCTTGCTATAGTCCAGACTTTAAAATCTCATCAGTTTAGCTTGCACCGTTTCACTTTCTCCTTCAAGGTAGTTTCATTAATGTAGATACTGGAGCTGTAACTGAATACACACATTCCTTTGTATATTTTTCTCAGCCATTCTTTTCAATCTTTATTTCTAATGATTCTTCTTTTTATTACTGTAAATCTACCTTACATTCTTCTTTGATTGTGTCTTTCCAGTGTTTTATTTTTATCTTTCTAATCATAAATATGGATTTTTAGAAAAATCATAATTGAACAAAAATACAAAGAAAAACTTATAAAATAAGTGTCTCACCAGAGAAAGATAATTGATATTAAAACTTGGTGTATTTTTACTGGAGTTTTCTAGGTCTGTACATTTATTTATAAAATTTGGACCAAATTATGTACAGTTGGGTTGTTGCCTTATATTTTCATTTTATGGTTGTTGTTTTATTTTTACTCTTTCTTAACAATGTAGCTTGAAATTTTTCTTATGTTCTTAGACTAAAAACATTTTTAGTATCTATATAATGATCTGTTACATATAGATGAACCATAATCTACTTAACTACCTTTGTATTGCTGGACATTTAGGTTGTTCCTAGAATATTACTCAAGATAAAGTTTGTACAATCATTCAGAACCCAACTTTTTTATTTTTTTCCAAGTGCTTGCAGAACATTTTATTTTTTTCTTAATTTTTTTTTAATTTTTTTACCAAGAATATGTATTGGTACATTGTATACATAATGATCACATTCATCGTGGCTATTTTTTACCTGTTCATGATAGAGCTTGGTTTTCCCCCCTCTTGCCCTCCCCTCCCTTCCATTTCCCCACCCTTCCCTATTTTGCAGGAGGTTTATTTACATTTTCCCATTTTTTCCCTTTCTCCTTTCTTTTCTTTTTCCCCCTTTTCACTGTCTAGTTCTCCTCTCTTTTGAATACTATCTATTTTTTTACATAATATCTATTATATCTCTTTGTCCTTATTTACACTTACAGTTTCTCATATCGGAGAAACAATTTGATGCATACTCGTGAGTGTCTGATTTCACTTAAGAGTATGTTCTCAAGGTGTATCCATTTGCCTACAAATGTCTCTAATTTTGATTATATATTTCATTAAGATATTGCCTGCCTCCCTAGTGTCCAGTCATCACCTCCCTTATTGGCTCTATATACACTGTATATTTAACATGTCCAAAAGCAAACTCTTGCCTTTTATAGTTTTCCCTTTCCCAGTAAATGATAGTTCTGTTCTGCTGCTGCTTAGGCCACAAATCCTGGAGTCAGCCTTCTTTTTGCATTTTCTTTTCATACCATCCACCTACAAATTCTGTAGACTTTACTTTCAAAGTACTGTACATCCAAATGTGCCCATATCTCCACTACCAGCACACTAGTCCAAGCGACATCACTTACCACTCGATTATTGCAACTGTGTCCCATGTGGTTTTCTTATTTCTAACTTCACACTCATGCATACCGTGTATTACTATTTAAGTAGTGAATCAAATCACATTACCAGGAGAGAAATCCAAAGCCCTTACTTCTAAGACCCTTCATGATCTGCCCTCAACGGACCACTCTGAACTCACTTCCCACCACTCCCTTTCTTATTGCTCAGGCTTCCTTGTTTTCTGACCAAATCACGTATGATTTTTTGTAGCAAGTGTGTGTTTGCTATTCCTTTTTTCTTTGATGCTTTTTTATTATATGTCCACGTGGTTTTCTTCTTCTGTCCTTCAGCTCTTTAGTCAGAATCTATCCTATTCGCAGAGGCTGTCTGGGACCCTATGTGAATATCATCCATCTATGGTCACTAATCTCTCATCTTGTTTTCACTTTTCTCCCCAGTTACCTTTGCCAGACATTTGTTTGCTTTACTATTTGCTTATTGTCTCTTTCTTTGCACTAAACTATAAATTCTTTGACAACAGGGATTTGTTTATTTTATGTATCAACTAGCCTCAACACAGAGAAGAGTACCAGGAAAATATTTAATAATCAGTAAATATTTATGTACTGAATTTAATGGAATGTTGTGTACATTTATAAGACTTTGATATGCTGACTGATTGGTTTCTTGAAATATTTTGGTTCAGTTTATATGCCCATTGGCCGCATATGAAAATGCTTGTCTTAGTACTCTGTCTCATGTAAAGGCTTACTTTGTGTTTATGTTTAATTCTCAAGTTTTCTCCTCCTTTTTCTCTCCATTTCTGTTCATCTCATTAATTTTTCATTTCATCCACACATACATTATTTTATCTTCCCTTCTTTTGATTTGTTTGACAAATATTTCCCAGTATTTGGTATCCTCCGAGAGACAGGAAAGTGAATACTGTAGAGAGACAGGCAAATAACCTAAAATTAATAGAGACGTGTTGAAGGGCAGTACCAAAAGCTACAGGGAATTTGGAAAAGGCATCTTGTCCAGCTTTTTAGAGGAGATGACTGAGGTTGGGATACACACAGTAGGAATCATAAAACTGACTCCTTATGACAGCTTTGATGGGGCCCAGGATGTAAGGAGAGACAAGAATGTCAAAGTTATATGCAGGAATACTGCACTTGAAGTTTTTCCATTTATCCTCTGGCCCCAGCCATTGGCTTCTTTTTCACAAACAATATTCAGAATCAGGACATTTCTACTTATGTGCAGATATTATTAAATAATAAATATTTGTATAGTACCTTAAAATCTGCGCAGTGCTTTTATGTACTCTGATTAATCTGCATAATAATTGCAGAAGGTAGTTATAATTGTCCCCTTTTTCACGTGAGGCAGTTGATGCTGACTAACCTGAGGCCCAGTCAGCTGTTTAGGGATGGGAGCCACAAGACATTCCATGTTACATGCAATGTGCTAGCCATCTAGTATGTAGCAGGTGAGCAGATTAAGCTGAACATCTGGGAATTAATCTCTAAATTATAATTTATAGAAATTGTGTCGATTTTCATTAATTCTTCTTAAAGGCCCATTATTGAAAATCCTACCCATAATCATGTGTAACTTTTTACATTTCCAGTATTTCCATTCAGATGCTTATTTCTTTGAAGGGAACAAGATATATAAAGGAAGTAGCATGAATTTTGGGAACTGATAGACCTGCAATTGAGGGGGAAATGAAGACGTTACTCAAATGTACAAAATTCAGTTATTCAGGATGAATAAATGTTATAAATATAATCTACAGCATAGTAACTATAGTTAATAATTCTATACTGTATGCTTTAAATTGGCTAAGATTAATTTTTTAAAAATGAATCTAGCACTACATAGCTGTATGACTTCGGGCTGTGTATCCGGTCCCTCTGCTTCTTCACCCGTAACGAAGGGTTAGTACCTTAGTTTGCAGGATGGTGTTGAAGAATAGAAGCACCATAAGAAAAGCAAAGCATCGGCTTTTTTCCCCTTTCCTTGTAGGAACATAAATTCTTATCTTTTATTAGTGATAATCTAAAAAGACTTTTTTTTTTTGGTGCCGGGGATTAAACTCAGGGCCTTGTGCTTGCTGGGCAAGCACTCTAACCACTGCGCTAAATCCCCAGTCCAAGACATTTATTTTAAAAGGGAGAGGTAGAAAGAAGTAGGGAAGTGATCATTAGAACTACAGTCCCCCCAAAAAACCTTAGGTCTAGAACCTAAATATAGATGCAGTATATTTATTGAATCTGAAAGAACACAAGGGCAAGAAACATTGTTTATTGAGATTCACTTCATGCCAGATGTCTTGCCCATATTACCACATTTACTTTCCAATCTTAGTTTACACAGTTTGAAGAGTGCTCGTCAACCCATTAAAGAAAAATGAATGCTTCCTTCTCAGTTCTAAATTACTTCTAGTCGACGCCAGAACTAAGTGGGCAGCAATATCTTTAAAAATGTGAAGACACATTTTGAACTAATTTTAATTATTAATATTTTTTAAATATCTGCTCCTTGCCAGTATGTGCTAAAATTTTTCCATAAAATATTTCATTTCATCTTTGAGGTAGGTATTGTTTCTTTCACATTACTCACAAGGAAGAAGAAGTAAAAGAGTTTAATAACAATGATAACAAACACCTGGGGAGTTATTACGTATTAGACATTCTACATATAAACTCATTAAACTTACACCACTCCGTGCGATAAATCCTATTGTTACCCTCATTTTGCAGATGAGAAACTGAGGCACACAGAAACGGACTCCGTACATCACATCCCTGACTATGCTATTAAGCGTCATGTAGTTGACACGTGACATCAAACTAACTCTAGTATCTCTTCTTTGTGTACTGCGTAGGTAGTACTATTGGCTTTAAATTTTCCAGAATCTTCCCTATGCTTCAAATTAGTCTTTGCTTATTCTTTTATCTAGAAAGGTAAAACTAAAATTTTATGTGATTTCCTCCTCCTGGAAATACTTTAACCTCTGCAGATGAAACAGTCATCTGCAGTACAGTGCCAGGCAGGCGGGTCAGTCCTTTATGCCTGTCACTCTGGCTGTTGTCACAGACCCTATATGGATGCCTTACTGAACAGTTTACTGACAGAACCTAGTCATGCTTGGGAATGTGTCTCTCTGGGCGTCAACACTTAAATACCAACTCCCCATCTTAGAGTTTTTTTTAAATTAGGTTGACCTTGAAGTAGAATGATGTGAGTCCTTTCTCACTGCTTCCTGATGGAAATGCCATCACATGATCTACCAGAGCCCAGTATGCTGTTTTATGTTTTGTTTTGCCCTAATCCTTTTTAAAGTCTCATTTACCACCTTGAGACAGAGATGAAGGCAAAATAAAACAGCTGAAATAAACATGATAGCTGAAGAATTCAAAGCCAATTATGTGAGGCCTTGCTTTGAATGTATAATAGTATTACTAAGCCCTCATGGCTATCTAATACTGCACAGCTACTTTCCTATTTCTCATTTTAATTTCTATGACATGATACAAGACGGACAGAAAATTGCTATATCTATTCTACAGGCTGGAAATCTGAGATGACAGATTCTATGATTTACCCCACAACAGTTACAAGTAGATGACAAAACCACAATCAGCAACCCAGAAATAGGAAAACATTTTGGTAAAAAGTATAGATTGTGGTGGAGCGACTTCTGGGTTCACTGTTCCCTAGCCCTTCGATCTTGGATGAGTTGTTTAAATTCTCTACGTCTCGACATCTCCATCTGTGCCTATATTATGGACTATTATTAGGATGAAATGAACCAATCCATGGAAAATACTTCGGGCACAGCTGGCGCAAAATGAATTACATTGTGGTTAGCCATTACTGTTATTATTATCATCCCTGACTTGGAGTCCGACACTGGTGATTCCAGCGTTGTCCTCTGTTGTTACGATATCAGTTAGTTGGGATTGATGAAGTAATGTTTAGAAGCAGATGCAGGAGAAATATGCGTTCAGTTAGTTTAACAAAAACATAGATTTTTACAATACACTTGCCTTCAAGGGTAGATTTTTATGACTTTATATTGATTCAGTGACATATTCTGTACATTTTAATGTCTCTTTTAAAATATATACTGATCTTAATTCAGAAGACTCTTTGCAAAACTAGACCTTATTATGAAAGCTATATAAAACATTCTGTATCAGAAAAACTGATTTTTATTGCAAAAACTCTGAAACTTTAAATTCTATGATGTTAAATAGAAATATATACCTTCCCCAAATATGCAGATTTAATATATAACCAACAGAAAAAAATTCTGAATAAATGCAAAGTTTATTTTGTATGCCTTCATGATGTGATCATAGAAATTAATTACAGGCCTTGCACCACCTGTGTGCCTGATGGTGCCTTCCAGTTCCCAGGAGTAGCAGTATTAATTCCGTGGCTTCACTACAAAGTATTAATTTGGACTATATGTAACTGGACAAAGTGTTACAGAAAAAGTTTTACACATACCTGAATCCGTATAATTATGAGAGTAGTCCTGATAAGGTTATGCTGAACTTAAATGTGTGAGAACAAATTTAGGAGAACTGTGTAAGAATTGCAAATGAGCATGGTGCTCATAGTGCGAATGTGATCAATCTGAGCAAAGCAAAGTATGATCATGCCCGAACCACTGTCCTCTGCAATTCAGAAATATTTAGATGTCACTTGTAAAATTTTATATAGAAATATATATATACCTAGTAGAAAACCACCCTTGTAATAATGAAGTACACTGTCTTTTACCTTCTCTTCAGAGAGGAAATATTTACTCTATAAATATTAACATTTTTCAGTTGACTATTTTTAACGCAAAAATTTTGGTGTGATAATTTGGATTTTATAGTGCAGAAAGTATTAGTACAATTAAAAAATGTGACTAGTTTATAACTTTCTGAAAAATAGCACATCTCTTATCCAAAATTGTCGTTCTCAGCTCTGACACTGAATGGTCACTTGTGAGCCCTTCTTAAACACAGACTCCCGAGCCCCACACCTGATTTGCTGAATCCAGAGGACTGAGGGTGCCATTAGTATCTCAGTATTAGAAACAGAACTAAAACCTCTGCAGGTTATTTTGATGCATAAACAAGTTCGGGAACTACTTGGTTCATTCCATTAGTGCTTCGACTTCAGAAAATCATTATCTCCAACAGTCAAAGCAAATGTGGCCTATTAGAAGAAACTCTAAGCATTTCTCTTATTAAGTAAATTTTCAGAAAAACAGTGGATGACTCTGAACCTACAATAGTATTATTAGTAATGTCCATAGGAAGTCATTGCTCTTGGGAAAGAGTTATCTAACAAAACCTATTCAGTAGTGTTTAAAGTTTATAATTAAAAGTGGTAGCCGTTTGAAAACCTATAGCAGGTTTGTATTTTATTCTATAAACATATTTTAAATAGGCTTTGCTTTGATTACTTTAAATCAAATTATATCTGATAATAGGCTCTGACTTTCCTTCCCCTCTTCTCAGATCCTCTTTGAGCATCAATCCTTTAGGTCTTCGGACTTTTGAAAACCAAAAACTTGGAGAAGAAATGTCTTTGGAAAAAATTTGCCTTTCCTCCTACGTCACAAATCTCCAGAGAGGCAAGGGAACATAAAGATCTTGTTATCCACTTCTAACTTGGAAAGAGACAAACCATAGAAAATTTAAGTCATATATTAACGTTTCATTAAATTCTAATGTTTTCATCCTTTATTATTTACATTGCTTAAGAAAAAGCACTTATCTTAATGCACATACCTAAACCTCCACCCATTTCCCATCACAAGAAATTTTATAGATGAATCTTACGTATTTCAAGTTTCCTTAACTATACAGCTACCATATAAGAGAAGAAAGACAGTGTCTTTATGGTTGAGTGCTGGTTAGAGTCCAGAGGACCTGTTCGTCATTTCATGGGCCTGTTACAGTGGCCAAGAACAACAAAAGGGAGGTTGAGAGGAGATGGCTGGATAATCCTGATCCTACTTCCTTGCTCATTTTGGCAGCCACCTTACGGCCTTGGACCTGTTGTATGTTGTTAGATGCTTCTCACAAGAGCTCAGTGATCAGACACCTTACAAACACAGAGAGTCAACAGTTCATGTAACTCCCAGTACCTTACTGGGAATTCTTGTTTTGCTTTACATTTTGCCACTTGGTTTGTTTCAGTGAACCATCACATGGTGAATGTTGGAGTCAAAGAGACTTGTATTCAAGTCATATTTTGACCATTCTTCTCAGTAAAACCAACGGAAGTCAGAAGCACTAGTAAATGAGCAGTGAGAAAGAGGATAGAACATTAATGTAACATTTTCTGTTAGGACTAATGTCAGAGCGAAACCTTTCATCTACTATATGTAGCTATTCCAGAATAAATTCAAAAGATAGAAGAAACTGTAGAATTATGCACTCTAATCACAGTTAAGTAAGATAACAGGCAATGGAAATTACATAATGCCATAATAAGGAAAAAGATATAGCAGAAACTAATAGTGAAAACCTTCTGTGCCACCTTATATTCTCTGAGTCTTAGTTTCATGGTGCAAAAATTACAGATGATAATAAACACCAAGAAAATTTGTCACTGTGAAGATTAAAGATGATCCCATAGGTGACCAAATAATAAAAAAATTTAGGAATTCTCTACTTACTGCAATAACCTTGTATTCAACCATTTTCTTCTCCAATTTCACCATCTAAAAAGTGCAATTCTAGAGCTCAGAGGATTCATGTAGATTTTACAGAATATTTCTTAAGATAAAAAAAGAGGGTTATGAGTTGACTTTAAACTTGGTACTCTACATCCCACCCTGCTGCACTAAGGTAACCTAAGATGACACCCACACACCTAGGGATGCCACTGGCTCTTTAATGTTTTGATCTTTTGCTTATATCTTTTTAAAATTATGATCTCCATGTGCTTTCTGTTCCCTGGTATCCACTTTAACTGGTATCAGAACGTATAAATTTTAAAATTTCTCCTATCTGTTGGATGTATCCTGGATTAGTTACTCACAGGAGACAGAAGGTTCAGCTGTAGTGTTAGTCTTAAATGAAAATCTCCATCTAGTTTCGTTATTGCAATATACTACTCCAGTGGTTCATTTACTAGTGCTTCTGACTTCCATTGATTGTCCTGGTCTAGTCAAGTTCTTGAACAAAGTACAGTTTTTCCTGGATGGTCAAGAGAGGCCAACAGCCCTCTGGCCACGTGAGCTTTACTGTAAATCACCCTGTCCCTCCATATAATTCATACTATTAATCGGCCTACTTAAAAGACTTTGGTCAACACTATATAAGTAGATTTCTCTTAGTCAAAAGGCGTAAACAGGAGAACCATAGATTAGTTGTCTCAAAACTGTGTTTGGCATGGAGGAACAAGAGGTTTGGGAAATAATGAGAAGGAAAGTCTTTCTCTTCCATCACACATAACCAATTTTAGCCTTATTAAATGCAAGCACACATCCTTTCCAAGATGAAGTGATGCTTGAGGGAAGAATCTACGCTGGGATCATATTTTTATCTTCCACATCACCTAGACTGGTATCTGATACATAAAAATAGTTTTTTTCTGAGTCCTTACCATATGGCAGGTGATTTGTCAAGGCTTTGCATGTTTCATCTCATTTAATCTCACAGCAGTCCTCTCAGCTAGGTCTTAAGTTATTTTCTAGATAAAGTACCCAAGATCTAGACTGTGTGAGCAGCTTCCCCAGAGTCACACAAATAAATTTCAGAACAGTCTTGAAACACAGAACGTATAGCCTGAAAATTCAAGCTCAAGCTCTTTCTACAGCCTCTTTGTATGTTGTGTAAGTGCAACAAATATACACTAAATGAATGAATGGATGAATTAGTAAAAACAGACTATAGTTGCTATAAATTTGTCTTGATGGTGCTTTCATTTCTATAAAACAGCTTTAACTAGTGTATAATTTCCCTGAAGTAGACTAAACTTTGACCAGAATCTTCTTAGTAGCTGAAAATATTTGCATAACTGAAGACATTTGTAAGTCTGATGAATTTAATTAGCATATATAATGATACCAGTTAAGCCTTTCTGTTAGTCATAACCAATTACTCATAGTGCTGTTTTTACAGCTCTTACAATACCTTCTTAGTACCTATGTACCACATAGAAATAAAAGTTGCTTGTTTCTATTTCTGGGTTGTTTGAGAATATGTTGCTTTTTGGAGTACATCAAGAGTACTCAATATAAATCTCTAATACACATCCCTCTGGAATAAATAAATATATAAATATATTTTATGGTTGTTCAGCTTTATTTATAGGCATAATTAACAAATAAAATGTTCATATATTTAAAAAATACAACATGATGTTTTGATATACTTACACATTGTGAAGTGATTACCACTATTAAGCTACTCAACATAGCCATGCTTACCTTTTTCCTTTCTCTCTCTTTTTTTGGGGGGAGAGGGAGAAAAGGATAGGGAGAATATTTAAGATCTACTCTTTTATACATCATTTTAAAAAATAAGAAATTAAAGAAATTACAATTATCTATAATCCCACTCAAGCACTATTAATCTCAAAACAAGCACTATTAATATTTTGGTGGATTTTTCCATATTTATGTATACATATTCAGGTGGACTTTTTACAAAATTGACAGCATACTGCACATGCAGGTTTATGGGGCTTTATCCCTTATATATGAACAATCTTTATGTGCTTTAAAAGTCATTTAGAAAATATGAAATAGTAGGAGAAAATTAAGATTTTAGCTGGACATATTATCCAGAAATAATATTGAACAAATTACCTGATATATGTTTCCACATTCTTTTTTATTATTATTTATTAATTAGAATTGGGACCATACTTTTTTATTTTTTCTTAGTAGCAAAAACTATTTTATATATAAAATATTTGACCTGCTTTTCTCACTTCATATGTTAGGAATATCTTTCTGTGTCATCAAATCTACCTACATAAAAGTGTTTTAATGCTGACATGTCTATCCAGTATGAATGAATATTCAGAGAGTGAGGCGCTATTCCTCCTCAGGGGAGAGGAAATGGAGACACAAAGGTAAACAGCTTGCCCAAGATCACAAGGCTTACACATCTCTAGAGGGTCAGATTCACAGTCTTTCTTTGACCTGTTCTCGAAGATCTTTCACATTGGCGGTATAATTGCCAACAGAACAAAGAATAGGTTAGAGACTTTTTTCCTTTATTTGTTTAAATTCCTCCAGCAGAAGAGTTGAAGAAAAAAATGGAAATAGAGTTTTTACACATGAGTAGGGAAGAAGAGTTAGCAGGAACAGAGAGGGAAGGGAGAGGAGGGAAAGAAAATAAAAATATTAAGAAGTGTTTTGTATATGTACAAACTCCTCGTGATAAATGTAATTATCATGTACGGCAAATATGTACTAATAAAAAATGAAAGGAAAATAAACATTCAGTAGAAAGTGTTTTAAAAAAAGAGTAGGTTAGAGAGAAGACAAAGAAGTAATGCAGAGAGAAGAATCTTGATGGGAAAACTCTATGGTAAGCACTCAGCTCACTGGGTCTTATGCCCACTGGTTGGTCCCACTGCTCTTTGGCTGGGATCTCCTGCACGGATGTCCTGTTACCTAAGCAGCTTGAAAAGTCTATTCTTGCTGTCAGATTCTCATCCAAACCAAATGTTTGATGTTGTGAACCATTTTGTTTTATTTTCTGCCTTATACCTAGTACATACCTCTGTCTGGGTCTGGTTCAGAGTAGCTCTTGGGTAAATATCTGTGGAATATATGAAAGTAGAAATGAACAGTGAAAGTGACTGAGCTCCTTTGATTCCATCTAGTGGGAGTAACTAACCTCTCTGATTTTCTGTCACCTCTGAATGCTACAGTTAAACTCATGACCTGCCGAATGTTTTCACTCTGTCTCCTTCCACCCTTTTACAAACTTCTACGTGGGGCATGTTTTCAGATTCCTCTTTAAGTTTGTACTTGCTTTTAGTTTCTAAAAGCTCTCCTCACCCTATCTCAGCCCTGCCCTGGAATCCCTATTCTCCACCATGTTTGTTTTCCTGTCTCCTCCGTACAGTCTCTCGCTCAAGTGGTCAGAAAAATAAATGCAAAGAATTCCCGCTATTCCCACAATCCCATACACAATTTTGTACTCTATGTGACATTGTAAAATGTCACTAGCACTATGTCTCACCACAATCAAATCATGACTTTTGTCAGTTTTAAGATCCTTCATTACTTTTAAACAGGCAAAGGGGCAAACCATTTAATTTGCATCACTTTTATCCCTAGTGAGCTTAAATATTTACCTGTGTGTCTCCATTTGCTATTTATATCTTTCTTTTGTGTTTGAATGCTAAAATCCTTTGTCTGTTTCTTTTTATTAAAATGCTATTGTTACTGAGTTACAGCAGCATCTTGAAAATATTGCCAGATACATTTAGCAGACATTTTCCCTAGAATACTACTTGGTTGTTAGGTATTTCCCCCAGTGGCTTTTAAATTTTCATGTAATCAAACCTCTTATATGTGTTTCTTTCATTTATTCTATGCTTGATACTTTCTTTCCACCACGATGCCACGTAGACATTAGCCTGCTTTTTTATGGACTTGTATTCTATCCTGAGCACTCAATTAAAAAGAAAAAAAGAACTTTTGAGACTAGTTTTACAAGAAAGTAAGGATTTAAACACTAGTGTTGAACCTTTCCCATATTATTCAAACCCGAAGTCTCAAAGGCCTTGGTCTGGCCGTACTGAACCTGTGTGTCTCAGGTAGTATATGTCTGAGTATCTTTGTGAAAGCCATAAAATATTACTGTATCTGGACACACTCAGTATGAAGATCCTATGATGCTTCTCCTCTTTGTTATTCTCACCATTGTCAAGGTCATTGATTTTCAACTTCTTGTTGCAGTAAAGTGCTCCATGACCCATTTATCACCCAACACCTTGATAGGGCTCAGTTTTGTTGAAATCCAAACATTCTTATGAAAAAATAAAGCATCTTAATAATTCAGAGCTTTCAAAATGACTTTAACTGGTATAGCTCTAACTCTACTCTTTCTTCAACAAACAAATAGTAAAATATAATTGAGAGCAATATTTATATGGAGAAATGATGAACCAATCTCATTTTCTATTTTTTTTTTTTTTTTTGTGCCAGGGATCAAACTCAGGGCCTTGTGCTTGCAAGGCAAGCACTCTAGTCACTGAGCTAAATCCCCATCCCTCATTTTCTATTTTTAAAAAGTAAATATTTGCAAATTATGGTACAGAGACCATTTTTAATAACAAATCATTTATGGCCCAACCATTTTAAAGGGCACCACAGCTGTGAATCACACCTAACACCAACCATCATAAAGATGCCGGCACACATGTGGGGTTAGAGTTAGGGCTGATATATTGTTAGGAGCAAGGGAGATAACTGAGAAATTTAGAAAAATGGAGCCTCTACCTCCAGGGCTATGGCAGAGGATCAATTACCTACCTTTTCAATTTGAGGCGCAAAGAGAGTCCTTAGAAGGTGTCATTATGTAGCACCATTTGTGATAAAAGCCATTCATAGTTATCCATTGTGTTCACCCCTCTAGAGAATTTACATCATGTGAAAGTGCCGTTTTAGGAAGTGCCACATTCTGAGCGAGTGGGCAAGGATCATGTTTTCTGCATGTTTTGATAGAGGAAGGCAGCACTCTCAAAGGCTACGTGTCTCTGGGGGCTGGAGTGTCTGAAAATAGTGATCCAGATAATAACGGCTGCCTCTTGCTGAACCTACTGTCAGTGCTGTGGACTGAGAGAAGCTCTCTACACACATTCTCCTTGTTTCTAATGTATCACTGTTCCATTTTCTGGATGAGAATGCTAAGGCCCAGAGAACTCAAGAAACAGCTGGTCATGCAAGATGGAATTTGGAAGATCTGAAATTCAAACTCAGAAGTGTTTCTTTGCACTCACCATGCTGCTTCATAATAATTTACCTCTTGGTGTAATTTTACGGCTTATAACTTTGCTTATGTAATTATACCTTCCTAAAGTCATTAGAACTATACAAATAAGGAAGCTAAAGTTTAGAAAAGTTGACAAAGTACCAATAAGTGTCAACTCTCAGGACCCCAGTAGAAGTCCTTGAAGACCCAAACAGATGGTGCTGGAATTAGGGAGATGAACCAAGAATCAACAAATGGAATCAAATTAAATTACAAAGCTTCTGTACAGCAAAGGAAACAACCAACAGAGTGAAGAGGCAACTTACAGAATGGGAAAAAAAATTTGCCAGCTACTCCACAAACAAAGGATTGATATAGACTATATAAAGAACTCAAAAAAATTAGACCCTCCAAATTTAAAGACCCGATTTAAAAATGGATATTGGAAATGTATACTTTTTAGATGAAGAAATACAAATGGCCAATAAATACATGAAAAAATGTTCAATGTTGCTTGCCATTCAAGAAATGCAAATTAAAACAACACTGCAATTTTATCTCACTCCAGAAAGAATGGCTATTATTAAGAAATAAACCAATAACAAATGCTAGAGAGGCTGTAGGAGAAAGGGGCTCTTCTTTGTTGGTGGGAGTGTAAACTGATACAACTGCTGTGGGAAATCTGTACAGAGATTCCTTGAAAAACTGAAACTAGAAATTCCATTTGACCAAGCTATTTCCCTTCTTGGTAGTTTCCCAAAAGATTTAAAGACAGTATACTACTGTGATATATGAATACCCATGTTTATAGCAGCACAATTCATAATAACTAAATCTTGGAAACAGCATATATATCCATCAGCAGATGAATGGATAAAGAAAATGTGGTATTTATACACAGTGGAGTACTGCTCTGCCATGAAGGACAAACTTGAATCATTTGTAGAAAAATGAATGCACTTTGGAATGCTAATGTTAGGTGAGGTAAATCAGACACACAAGTTTAAATGTCACATGCTTTCTTTTATATAAAAGAACTTCATGTATAAAGTATGAAATGAGTAACAAATAATAGGAAAAAAAAGTTACTGTAATCCAGCACAATGTGTGTAAAAGCATACCTTAAGCTGTCTTACATGTTTTATATGTTTTGGCCTATTAGTCTGGTTTTTAATCTGTATATATGATAATTAACTTTATATGGTTTTATAAATAATCTGAGGCTGGAGAAATGAAAGAGGATGGAGAGAAGGGGAAAAAAAAGAATCAAAATGTGTTATGCACATGTACCAATTCCCTACGATGAATGTGATCTGTACGTACTGCAAACACGTACTAATACGAGTCAAAAAAAAAAAAAATGCTGTATCACCAATGCTGTATCAATCAGTACTTACCAGAGAAACAGATTTAATGTAAGATATACAAATATATATATAAATTTACAAGATTGGCTTACAGTGGCTACTCATCGAGTCAGGTGTGGAAAAGCACAAAAGATCTGTCTGTGCACTGGAGCTCCAGAGGATCCAGTCGAAGGCCTGGAGCTCACTGTGGTGTCCCGTGCAAGTCCGTATGAGGAAGCTGAAGGGTCTGTGCTGGAAAGCTGAGGGGTCTGTGTCCAATAGCTAAAGAGTCTGCACTGGAAGCCAGGAGACAATGTCCAAGGTGAAGGTGAAGACCGAATGTCTTCTGAAGAAATGCTGAGCCAGTTTAGTTGGGTGTTTGTTTTTTTTGTTTTTTTTTTTGAGGAGAGGTTTATTTCGGGTCACAGTTTGTAGAGGTTTCAGACCACAGTCAGCTGGCTCCAAGGCAGGGTGGTGTGCGAGGTGCATGGCAGAGAAGAAACGGTTCATGATGTGGCAGGCAGAAGGCAGCAAGCTGCAGCAGCAAGCCTGCCTTTCCTTGCTCCCTTTATTTTCTATCCAGGCTGTGGCTCAGTCAGGCATTTCTTACTCAAGTCGACACAATCAGTTAACTGTCACAAGCTCCTTGCCTAGATTGCTCTACATCATACATTAAGGCCTTTTTAGTGTCTTCACCAAGAGACTGATACTTTCTATTTAAAGTTGAGACTAAGAAATGTTGACCTCATTATTAGTCATTATCATTAAAATGATATTTCATAGGTTGGTGCACATAGCTAACACCTTGATCCTGTATTCTCTTTTACCCCCTAATCACCTTTAGGGGTTCCTAAAAGTCTATCCTGAAGACCTGTAAGCCCAGGTCTGGAAGTCAATTGTCTGTGCTTACTTCTGTGAATCTTTGACCTGATAAAAGTGTATTATTTGTAAATAGGAGGATAAGGCATCCTTTAAAGGTTAAAAAAAAAAACTTTTCCTTCAGACTATGTCAAGTAACTTAGTAGATGCTAAGGCCTTAGAGCCCTTGGTTTCCTGGCTGCTATCAGGGACGTGGTTTGGTTCTGGGTCTTTTTAACGCAGGCCATGAGATAGGATGGTTCCTTACCATTACAGTAGCCACACAAGGTCCCAGTAAGGTAAAGGCTGGAGAATCTGAATATTCTGTAGATTTACCCATATCCATCTGTTTGAGAAAGAGATTTATGCTCAAAGGCATACAAATATTTGACCCAAATCTTTCCTGCTGTAATTTTAGATTTTTCATTTTATAAAGTTCTGGCTCAGGACAAGAGAATAAAAGGTACTGAGCCCTTTTTTTTTTCTCTTTCTCCCACAGCCCTTCTCATTTTCAACAACAGTGCTTTTCAAATACATTAGCTCACATCTAGGGAAGCAAAGCAGTGGTGAAACAGAGACAAATGAGATTTGGTCCTGAACTTCTAGGAGTTAATACTCTAAAGAAAGAAAGACCTGTGAACCAATCATGATAAGATGAGGTCCTTGCCTGTGACAGCTTGATGTTTCTGCTCCCTGTAAGAGAAAGGAGTCATTTTGCTTTGATCTTGCACCTTCAGGTGCTACTCAGCTGAGGAGTATTTACAGTCACAGTCATTATCTCCGTCATAAACATTATTTTCTCTGGTCCTGGGCTGGGGGGGTGGCACATCAGGCACTTGTGTCAGTGGCCCAAGTTCTGGGGATACTCAGTAACTAGGATAATGATATTTTAATGCAAATTTTAGAAAATAAAATGCAGAAGACTTGGTAGTAAAATATCAACATTTTAAAGACAGGATCATTCTGATATTGGTCTCAGGCACTATGAGATTACACACAGGTAAAAGCTTTCACCATTTTCTTTCAGTGGTATAGTCTAGCTTCAGTGATCTAAAAGGAATGTGAGTGTCTGCTTTATTTTCTCTTTATTGAAAGCAAAAGATCTGGCCAGAGCTCCATGAAAGAGAGGGTAGGAGGGTGATAGTTGACTTTCATTATAAAACTAGTGTCATAGGGGAGCCACGTGGGTGGTCCAATATCATCGACGCTAAAAGGCCCTCTTAAAGAATGACCTAGACTTAGTCTTGATTCAGGCAGCCCCTGCACTGGTTTAGCAACAAAATTTGGTGAGTTCACTCTGGTGCTTTACAATCAGTGGAAATGTCAGCTGTGACCCCTTATCTCCATCTTGTGCTACCAACTGACAACTTCTTATTCTGTGTGATTCGTATTCCAAACATGGAATCCATTTGGCCTAGATTTTTTTTTTCCTTTTTGTTTTTCTTTTTTATCAGATCATGATTACAAGGTGAAGTGTCCCAAAACAGGTTCGATGTTCCAAGTTGCCTTGGCAGGCAGGTGACTGAGTTGTAGTGAAGTTAAGTGGGTCAAATGGGAAGATGCAGTTGCAGGCAAGGTGTTTTTTCTAAAAGTAAGCTCTAGATGAAGCAATTCTCTCTCCAATATGCCAGCATTGTAAATTAGCAATTAAAAATGCCAAGAAAGCAGAACAAATAGCAAGTGCTACTGGAATTGAAAGAAAAGAGAGATCATCAAGGGGCAGTATATGTTAATTACATGTTAGAAGAGCTTGCAATTATAAACCCATAGACGTGCCAATGAATGCTGATGGCTCAGCAGAGGAGATTACAAAGTCATGTATATATGGCTGTTGATAAGTGGACAGTGCAATGATTTGTTTATAAATTTGCTTAGAGATTGTGCTAAGAAATTTCCGGCTACTTCTTTCCACAAGATGGGCAGTGCCACTAGGCGCCACAGATTGGATTTTCATGTCCCTTATCATCTAACTCTGGATGCTCATGATAGGATTAACAGCCCCTGTCTGTTGTAGCCAGCTGACTAGCACTGCAGAAGTCATGTCCCCAGTGCGTTTCCGTACTGTGAGCAGGTGGAGTAGCCAGACTCGAGCACGTGAAGCCCACAGCCATGGGTGGGTGAACCCTGCACACCAAGTACTTAAAGTTTTTTAGTTCTTAATTGACAACTTTTGGGGTTTCTCTCCTTCCAGATAACCTATGATAATGAGTAATAGTCTAAAAAAATTTAAAACTGATCAAGAGATTCAGAATAATTTTTGGCTATCTTGAAAGATTTTTTTTTCTCTCAATAGAGAATGGGAATAAAATTATCCATTTATTCAGTGAAACATTTATCAAGTTCTTGCTATGGGTCAGTCCGCTGTTTAGGCTCTGGCCTGTGCACCATTCTTTCTATGTTGTACAGTGTCCTACTTGGTACATAATTTGTGACAGAATCCTGGGACTAGAGTGAAGCTCTCTTAGATAGCATTCTTTAAATATAAACTGCATTTTTATGCCACTGAGGAGATTTTCACTGGTATTTTAAATTGTGTTGTTTGGTTGCAAGAGGACTTTGTTAAGTGTGTCGCGTGCTGTTACATTTTGGTACTTTTTTCCATCAGCCTGTCTCAAGGTATCTGAGTGGTCTCACAATCAAGAATATACACAAGGTCCGACTTGTCTCCTCTTTTAGCCAGTAGGTATATAAAATAACAATAAAAAAGGAAGGAATAGAAGACTAAGTGACAGGTGAAAGTGAACCTGTATTATCAGCAACTGTATTTTGCTTCGGTAAAGACTTGGGAGGGATGAGTAATTAAACACAGGCAAGTAATCAATCCACTGTGGAAGAATTCTAGAAATGATGATAGGTCAACAAAAGAGACATCGAAGTAACAACATTCCATCCACAAAACAGTTCCACAAAAGAGACAGGCAAAAATTTTAAGAGTTCAACAGTGGACAAAGGATAATACTTCATTTTCATACTCTTTAAATTTTTGTACTATTCAAAAAGTAAAATATTGCCCTTAATTCAGTTAAATACACTGTAATTAGGAAGTTTTAAAAGGTATGCATTAGCCTGCTTTGATTCTGAAAATGTTTTCCTAAATACAGTACTACTATGATAAAAGGACTGGGAGAAAATTGCTAATATCTTTTTTTGGGCTATAGAGTCAACATCAGACCAAGAAAATTGAATCAGCCCTCCCAGGCAGAAAGTACAATGCTGCTGAAATGACATCATCATGAAAATGTTTTATGACCCAAAACAAGTCATCAGTTCCTTTATTCTAAGGTCCTATTCTGGCTGTGACAGTTTAGATCAGCTATCATTTTATATACACTGTTTTAAATATAGATGCAGTGAGTTCTCTAACAGCTTCAAACTCTAAACTATATAGTAAGAAAATAACATTCTTTATAGTTTCCTGTATAGTTTCTATAGAAGGGGGTTTAATGGACTGAAAATATAATTAAATATATACCTCTTTTAGGCCCTATTGATAGTTTCCTTTGTATTAAATTTGCAGTTTTAAATTTTCTGAAAGTATATCTGTAATTACTAGATATGGTTTATGTAACAAAAAACGACACTAGCATAAATAAAAACAGTTTTTATTTTATCCCACATTAAAGAATTCCAAAGATAGTCCAGAGACAGTATAGTGTATCACTGGTCACACCGAAAGTCACTTTATGTCCCACTCTCTTTCTTGGTTGCCTTCATCTTCAAAGTTGCTTCACCGTCCAAGATGACCACTGACTTCCCTCTGCCTGCCTGGAACCCAAATCCATCATACAGTCAGAAGGAGGAAGTAGTGGGAGAGAACAAAACTGCAGGGGTCCCAGCTAAATTAGCCTCCCTATAAGCAGCTCTTCCATATGTCCCCACAAACCTGCTTAAATCATATTGCACTGTACGTTTTCATGGGGCCACATCTACCCACAAGGGCAGCAAAGGAATAAAGCATTACAGGAAATATAACCAGTGGGGAAGTTGGTTTCTGTTAGTAGTACATAAGAAGTAAATGACATTGTTTGGGATTTTTAATTTTGCATATGGTGAAATGCTACTCGTCACACAGTTGTTCCTTGTGGGTGCTAACTGTGCGTATCTATCTTTCCCTCTTGTATCACCAGGCCTCCGGAACCTGTTTACAGCACTGTGAACAAACTGTGTGATAAGCCTGCTTCTCCCAGGCACTATTCCCCCGTTGAGTGTGACAAAAGCTTCCTTCTCTCAGCTCCCTACCCCCACTACCACCTAGGCCTGCTCCCTGACTCTGAGATGACCAGGTACTGCATGCGCTTCCTCACTTCATCTTCCCAAGTTGCACGTGCGTCCGCAGGATGAACGGGTAGCATCTGCCTCTGCTCATGTTTCATGCGCTCAACATCTTCCCCAAGGTGGGGAGATGTTCTGCACTTGTTGTAACAATGGGAGAAATTAAGAACATTGCCTTTGTTTCCTGGTGTGATCATAGAGCACTCAGACATGATCACATGGTACACCACATGTTCTTGATGCCCATGTATTTTAATAAGGTATTAATTATATTATTCGAGAACAATCAGTTTTGGAGTTTATCACCATTTCTTTCATACGGAAGTATGAATTAGAGCATTTATTATTTCTGAATAATATTTAATAAGTGTTTACTATGCCCCAGGCATAATACAACCTAAGAAATAGATACCATTATTGTCATTTAATGGTTTAACTGTTAAATTAATATCACCATTTCACTGACTCAGCAGCATTATGCAACTTATCCAAAATTACAGGACTAGTTGTTGCTAACAGCAGCAAACATGAGCTTAATATTTGTATCATGTCAGTTATATGTTCTTTTATTTAACTACTTTCATTATTTATCAAACACAGAGATTTGGAGAGGTTAAGGAATTACCCTCAGTATTCTTATCAATCAAGGTGGAGTCCAGATTTGACAGCAGAATTTTGAGTCTATAACAAATTTGTAAACAAATTTTTCTAAGTCTAAAGCCTGCTCACAATTTTGCATTAATACGCTAAAGCACATGTATGGTGAAGAATGAAAACGTCATCTTTGTGTAGTACTAAGAGTCAGAGGATGAGGAGAGTAAGAAAAAGTGAGTCAGTGTCCCTTCAGGTGGTTCCGATTCGGTCTAAATCAAGATCCTACTGGTGCCATTCCTCCTCATAATGCACTGCTTATATAGTTATGTTGTTAGACGGAGTATCTATAGGATGATTGTCAGGGCTAAGAAAATAGAGAACTTCAAAGGAAAAAGGAATTTATCAAGAGGATCTTCATAGAACATTATCTTTTTTTATATTTTCAAAGAACTAGTCTAAACATCAATTCTTAGGCCCTATATGAGAGTTAAATAACAAATTTTAAATTATATCTAACTTTTCAAGAAATCAATAAAAGTAATTTTGACTAATCAGCTGTAGACATTTTACTTATTTGTAACAAAGCTTAATACTATTTCACAATGTCTTATAAATAGTAACTAAATCACATAGCTTAAAATTATAAAAACTTTCTCCACACAGTGAACTATGCCATTTTGAAGCTAAGAGGACAAAATCACCGTAGCCAGAGGGAGGTAAGAAGGTACACATGCCCACAATAATTACTCTCTACTAATCTTGCTTCTGTAGTCAGCTGCAGAAAGCAGCTAATGTTTATTGAGCTCTTCCTCTGGCCAACCATTTCGTTAAAGCCCTTCTCACGCATCATTTCTTCTCGTTCTCACAGTGACCTTAGGAGGCGGATATTACCACTGTCTTTGTCTTACAAATGAGAAAATTCAGACCTGAGAAATTGCCCAGTTTGTCCAAAACCATCCACTAATAAGAGGCAGAGCTGGGATTCAAACCCAGGTGACCACTGACCGGGTGGCAGAACGTGAGCCCCTGTATTGACACAAGCGAGAGCAGAGACATTTTTGCTCACTGGAAAAATTATCCACCAGTTTCTCTTTTTCTGCTCTTTATTTAACTTTATCTTATCTTTCGTCTCTGTTTGTCTGACTCATGTCAGTGAATATTTTTTAACCCACACTCCTTTTTTATAAACTTGAAAGTTACATTGATTTCCTGTCACTCTACTGGGGATTTTGATGCATTCATCTTTAAGAATTTACCAAAAAGCAGCTGGTAGAGTGCCCCTCCAGAGTGAAAACATGAGATTTGCTTCTTTTCAGTTTACTTTTAAATCAATATTATGAAGACCATAGGCCAAAATGTTTATATGACTTTTATTTTTTTCAAATCGAAAATATTATAATTTTTAAATTACCTTCCCTTGGTAATTCTGATACACATCAGTCTCACATCTGCACCCATCACCACCACCTTTACCCTTTAGGAATTTTATTTTCTATTTATTCTAATTTTGTCTCTTTTCTCTCTTTTTTTTTTCCTTTTCACGTGATCTCCTTTTTGTCTTATCCTTCTAGAAAGAAGTCATACAAACACACATATACACCCATTTTAGAGGCCTTATAACCAGTGTTCTGACACACAAAAAATCTTGATTTCACCACACCTTGCTCCTTCTCCTCACGTCTCCAACTCAGAAAATGACAAATACATCTACCCTGTTGCTCAGGCTAAAACTTTAAGCATTATTTCTAATACCTTATTCTCCCTCATTTCTATCATTCAGTCTGAGTATTTATCAGACCTGTTCACTCCCTCTACAGGACTTCCGTTTGCACCATTTTAATGGGAGCCCCATCATCTCCCACCAGTAGCCTGCTAGTTGGTCTCACCCTTCCATTGCTGTCCTCCTGGTCTACTCTGAACACAGCCGAAGTGATCTGTTAGAAATAGGTCATATCTTAGTTCTCTCCATTTGCATTAGGACAAAATGCAAAGTCATTAATACAGCATCCAGGCTCTGCATGATCTAGCACCTGCCTGCCTCTTGGATATGTCATTTTGCTCTTCTTTGTGCTGTTCACACTATTCACACTGGCCTTCTTTTTAATTCACAGAATGCACTAAATTTCTTTCTGCCTCAGGCACTCCTCACGTGCCTTTCCCTGGAACTAAAAAGCTGTTCCTACATTTTGCCTAATTAATTTCTGGTCATCTTAGATCTGAGCTAAAATTGTATTTCCTTAGAGAAGCTCCCTGAAGGAGATCATCAGACCCCCTGTTTCTTCCTTGCTCTCTTTCTCTCTCTCTTTCTCTCTCTCCCCCTCCCTCCCTCCCTTTTTCTCCCTCTCTTCCTTAAGGTTCGAACAATTTATAATTGCACACATATTTATATGACATTCAAACTAAATGCCTGTCTCACATTAGCTCAAGGAGCAGAAATGTGCCTGTTTTGTGTGCTGCCAGATCCCTAAGCCTTAACACAGTGCCCCACCCACCAGGGACTCAAAATTATTGTGTGAATAAGTAAACATGGAAAGAAGATCTTCAAACGAGCAAACTGATACCTGTTTCTGGAACAGGTCATAGCTCAAGCTGTGCTTTAACCGGCTCTTATCAGCTACATAAAACTACCCCATGAATGAATGGATTATACATGAAAACAAATGACAGTACCTAGAAGTCACTTTGTGTCGCAGTCTCACATAAGTTATTTGAATAGTCAGTATCTACATTATGCATTCATTAGGCTGCTGTCAGTTGCTCATGAAGACTGAGCAATTCATTTCAGAGGTGATTTACTTCCTTTCCAATGGGAAATAACCTCTCCAACCAGATGTTTCTTTAAATGCAGCCAGTAGCTCAGGGGAGATTCAAGAATTCAGGTCCCAGTTACTACATCATCACTGGCTTTTCCCACTCTGTCCTTGAGTACCTGATAGAATCGCAGGTAAATAGGAACATACATAGTGGAGCCTTTATCTGACTCTAATAGTACTGAGAAAACCTATCTACTGTTTTAATGGGTCTGTGTCTTATTTCAGTTCATGGTAAAATAAAAACATTCTAGAATTTTCTGCCCTAAAAGAGGGATTATAAGAGTATACCTATCAATTCATTCAACCAAGATTTATCAAGCAACAACGAAATGCAAAATACTATACTAGGAACTTTTTTTACAAAGGTGCAAGCTGAAAAGGCTAACCAAAAATATGAGAGAAATGCTTTAACTTTAAGTTGCAGTATGTGATGATGTGTAGTTTGTCAGTGCACTGAGAAATTCCCAGAGTGTATTTCAGTGGTATGCACATACTAATATAGCAGTTACTGCCTCAAGTTACTATATGAGCTAGTTTGTAGAAAGCCAGTATGTGAAACCACCCTACCATAATTGTGCTAGTTTAATTCGTAATCGGCAGTCAGAAAAATAGAGGCAAGTCATCAAAACCGACAACATCAGTCTCAATTCTCTGAGTTTCAGTGGGAATATCCAAGTCCTCAATTCAGAATTGATAACAAACACCCAGGGATAGTTTAATTATGTACACAGTTTACTTCTATAAGGTCATTTAAAAGAAAACAAAGTTAAATTTTCCTTAGGAAAGCACTTTAAATTACTTGGCACAGGGCCCAAGGCCAAAGGTGTTTCAAGTAACTGACTTTTCAGTCCTTGCACAAACCAGAAATTGGTTCAGCCTGGAATCAAACTCAAATTTGAAGTTCTATAAAAAAACAAAGGACATTGCCATGCGATTCCTGCTTGTCTAGTACATCCCCTTTCCTTAAAGAAAAAAAGTAGTTTTTGATGTTGTAATTGCTTTTCCTACTTTAAAAGAATAAGTTACTCAGCTTCCAGTGTTCCTAGAGCAAGGAGAATAGTATTCTTGACTGTTTTCTCATTATATGTGGCCTATTTTTATTTGCTCTTTTCCGAAGATGTCCTTAATTATTGTTATTTTGCAGTTGAAAATCAGAGGCTGTGATAAACCAGATATAGTCCAATTAAAATGTATTGGCAAATCCGGGATAGGAAATGGACTCTGAAGCATTATATGAATATAAAATATCTTCACTCCTTGAAGATAATATAGTCATGGGACTTCTAGGTACCTGGTATTATGCTGGATGCTTGGGATTCAAGGGTAAGCAGCACGTGATCCTTAAGCAGCTCACAGACATGTAAATCATGAAGTGTTCTCTGGGTGGTCTATGTACGCTGAGGCCTAGATCTCTTTGTTAAAGGAAAAACTTCACATAAATTTTAACAGAATTTATTTGAACAAAGAACAATTCATGAATCAGGCAACATTAGAATCAGAGAACCTGCCCAGTAGTGTGAGCAGTGAGCTTTAACAGGCACAACACAGAAGCAAAGTAGAGAGATGACCTGATGGCTACAGCTAAGTATTATTCATGTGTGGTATGGTGAGTTGGCTGCTTATACTGTCTGAAAGTCTGTTCTTTGTTGAACTCCTAATTTAGGGTTTAATTTGTTTATATAACTAACTTAGATTGAAGTTCATTATATAGGAACTCAAAATATAGAGATAGTCTCAAACTCTTGGCCTCCTGCTTATTTACTTTAACATACTTACTGTCAGATTAGTAAAAGAGGTGGTGATGGAAGCAAGCATAATCTTAAACTGTCCCTTCTGCAGAGGTGTGAACATACACATCAGAGTGTCTCCATCCACATCCTGTTTCACCGACCCCTGATCATTTATAAGCAGCATTATCTAAGTAAAACATGACCTGACCTTCTCATCTGTCCACCTGCTGGGCTAGCTTCTAACTATCCTCCACAAGGCTCAGAGAATCCACATCTATATTTCACTCTTTTGTGGAAGGTATAAAGATGGCAGCTCAAGCCACTCCTAGTTTAGAACAAAAAGCAAGATCTCTGTCTCACAAGATCTCAATCATATGCCAAAGTTATGATGACCCAGCTTTGGCAAGCTTTCTCTCCTTGAAAAATAATGGAAAATTTATCTGGACCTATAATGTGTTAACTGTCTCAAATCTGTTAGTCCAAAATCAAATCTAAATTTCAGACTTAACATATAATATAAATAAATGTGAGTCTCTAAAGGTAAGTTGAAGAGGAATCACTTAACTTCACCTGTTTTTCTTGAAATTATCAGAAAGCCACTGAACTCATCAAATAAGTGAAAAAATATCAGAGTGTTAAGCCTGATGGTTTGTAAGTGCATGGCGCTTTCTAGGACTACGATTAGTTCCATGTCACTCAGGATGGTTGATAGGCAGCTGCAGATCATGGAGAGACTTTCTCCACCCTGATAGTTTTCGACTTACTTGGTCCTATAAGCAGCTGCTGAAGAGTTTAAAAACTGCGTATTAGTCAGCTTTGCATTGCTGTGAACAAATACCTTAAAAAATATATCAATTTAGAGAAGAAACTTATTTTGGTTCACAGTTTCGGAGGATTCAGTCCCTGGTTAGCTGGCTTCTTTATTATTGACCGAGGTAAAACAGAGACATCATGGTGGAAGGATGTGGTAGAGGGGAGCTACTCTTCTCAAGGCATCCAGGAAACAGAAAAAGCAGGAAGAATCTAAGAAAAGACCAAGAACCAGATATAATCCCTGGGATCACACTCCCATGATCCACTCCTTCAACGAGGCCCACCTCCTATTTTTGTCACCTCCCAATAACGCCATCAAATTTTCATCTCATCAGTGGATTAATCCATCCAGAAGTTAAAGTCCTCGTGATTCAGTCACCTTCTGACAGCTCCACCTCTGAATACATGAGATTTTGGGGATATTTTGATCTAAACCATAGCACAAAGGTGCTATCTGATTTGTGTGTTTAGAAAGATTGTTCTGTTAGCTGTGTGCAAAGAGTTTGAAAGCAGGGAAACTACTCTGTGTATATATCATACAGTACAGGGTACAAATCCTGAGAACTGAACTGAGACTGTAGGGATAGGTACAAATGGATTCAGAATTATTTAGAAAATAATACTTATTATAAATAAAAAGTAGTTTTTATTTATAATATGACTAATTGGCGAAGGAATTTTGGGCCAAATGTACCAACTAGATGGTGATCACTTCGCCTCATCTTGGAGATAATGAGCCCTATTGTCCACAATAAAGAGATTTAAAACTTCAAAGATGGTAATGAAAGAAAAGGAGAAAAAGGGTAGATGTGTCTTATTTGAAATGGTATACTTTGAGGTCATAAAGGAGCCACAGATTGCTCCCAAACTATCTAAGTTCAAGGTCTTTCTTTAGTCATACTAACCATGTGCATTTTAGCTAAACACTACTTTATCAGAGATTAAATTTGCTCTCAAAAAACGAGGGATATAATCATGCCCATGCTGTTCTCCTCACAGGATGATTATGATGATCAAGAGAAATGTACCAAGTAAATTTTCATCCAGCTACTAGCCATATTAGTCTTTATTGTTTCCATGTGTTTAATCTGTATTAAAGCCATGAGCTCATATATATTTTTTATTGCTATTGAAAAATCAGGTAAAACATATTTTATCAGCACAGATAAAATCCCTGAAGTCATAAGAAAGCTGTCATTGCTAAGCCCATTTATCGCTCATAGCAGCCATCTTTCTTGTCACCATAAGCAAAGTCATATGTTTTCCCTTTTATTATTACACCTATAAGTTCCCAAAGGTGGCAAGTTTCTAAATCTCTATATGACTTTATACTTACAGGAGATAATTTTCTTTTTTATCTACTCATGTAGTGCTATTTCTGTGCTTATATGTGTCTTCTTAGGAATATGAACAAAATCACAGCTACTCTATGGAGCACAAGTCAGTAAGCAGGGAATTCACACATGTTCCTTATTGTTTCTAGTAATCCTAGCAAGTTTGCAAAGTGTAGGTTTTGATTTAGCAAGGGATAGGGTGTGGCCTCTGTCCAGGGCTCTCCCGAGCCCTAGTTCAGTGATGGTGTACCTTTTAGTTTTCAGTGATAAAAACAGCCAGCTGGAGTATGCGTGCCATCGGTTCACTGCCATTCATATTCTCATGAGCCCTTCATCCTCTCCCTCTGATTTAAGGGAAGAATTTTGTGATGTAGGATACTTAGTAGATAGTGATCACATCATCTCCTCTTGGAGAGAGTAAGTAATCTTGTCTATGAGAAGCACACTTAGACCAAAAACAACTTAGAAGACAATGAAAGGGAAGGAAGCAAAGTGTATCAGTGGACTGAATCACCAGGTCCTCTGAGCCAAGCATCTAGTCTTCTAAGAATCTATGGAGGCTGAAAGGAAATTTGAGCTTTGCTCACACTATTTAATTTGGAAATAGCACCATTAAAAAGAGAAAGAAGGTGCTTAACAGATCACTGACCTTCTTATGCCCTTCAAAGACTGACACAATCTTAAAGAATTCTTCATTTCATTTTTAATTAAAGCCAGGAGAGAAAGCCCTCTGGGCATGGCTCATAAGACACAAGCCCTCCTTACGATTCAGAAGCAACTTCTTTTCCAAAGGCTTTTGCTGCCTTTCTGAAGTAGGCAATCACTAAGCCTATTTTGAGTTAAGGGAAACAAGAAGAAATTAATTGACTCCCCAAAAGTCAAAGAGACTACCCTCGCCACATTTGGTTTTACAGCCTCTTCCCTCTGCAATGTGATATATGCAAGGATTTACAATGAAAGAAATGCTCCTTGCTTTTTAAATTACCGTGGTCTCTAAATAGACACTTTATAAAAAAAAAAAAATACATTGACTGTTGTCCCAACCTTTTAGAAAACAATATTTTTTATTAGGGGAAAGATGTTCTTTCATTAAGAAATCAAGTTTTTTTTTTCTAAAGAATACTTCAAATTCTGTAGCGTAAGGCACACTCTCATCCTGTTCTAAAAGGTTTCATTTGCTCTGCACAACAACCCTGGCAGGTAAATTGGGAAGGGGAGACTGAGTCAGGGTCAAATACCTTGTTATGGCAGATCTGGGAAGGGAGCCCAGATTGGTCTAACACCCAAATTCCTGTTCTTTGATGTTCAAATAGCTGTCTCAGATAAAATTATCTAAATTTAATTGATTTGCTTTTCTTTTTTAAAGCTAGATTTTTTTCTCTATTTGACATGATGTGAACATTTTCCCTTAGTTTTAGCATGTCTTTTGAGAATGTGTGTGTGTGTGTGTGTGTGTATGTGTTTTAGAGGCAATCTTTATATTTGTTTTAGGAACTATTGTATTACTGAGTTGCAAAAAGAAATCAGACAATAAGCATAACTTCAAAAGCAGCCTTCTACAGAGGAAAAGTAGCTATATGAAAATTCTATGCAAAATCTCTATAGCAACAATTTGAAAGACTCAGAAAACATCAAGACAATAACATTAAACCACAATGCCCATGGCACAGATATTAACCAAAATCAGTAACATGTATTGACTGCTTTTATATTTCAAGCACTATTCCCAAATTTTCATTTTACCCTTTTAACAACCTATGGGGAAGGTACGATTGCACTAATTTTATAGAGAAAATGTGGTACATAGTTAGATAAACGAATGGAACAGTAAAACTAGATTATTGAAAATGAAGCCATCAGGACTTACACTTAAAATACTAGATTCGTTAAAGCAGAATTTTGTTGTACTCACTGTTGTATTCCCTGTACCAGAAATGGTGCATAATGTGTATACTAATGAAAAGCCTTGGCAAAATCAGTATGTCAGCAGTGACGATGATGGTGATGATGGTGGGGCCACTGATGCAAACAACAATCACTTTCATGGTTATAATCCCATTACCTACCAGGCAGCGCTTTACACAGATTAGCTCATAAGTCTCCATAACACCCCAGGAAGGTATGTATTATTATTATACCCATCTTGTGGGTTATAAACTAAAATGTGGAGAAATTAAGTAAAATCTATCTGAGGTCACACATGTAGGATTTGAAGTTCCATGGACTGTCTCCAGAATCTGTGCAATTTAAATGTGAAGTTATTGAACACTCTTCTAATCACTCATAATAATCTTTGAGTATTGAATTCCCCAGAGGAAAAAAGCGTACCCTATTTAACTATCATTAAATATCTTTAAATAGATAATAGACAGACAGACAGACAGACAGACAGACAGATGATGAATATATGAATAATAATAAAGAGTCCACAGTCACAGTGTCAGGGTTTGTATTCTGTCTCTGTAATTTTCTAACTGCGAACTTGAGCAAGTGGTTCTTCTGAGCTTTAGCTTCCTCACCTGTGAAACAGCAGTAATTGCAGTTTTGTCTCATGAGGTCACTATGAAGATTTATTTAGGTTACAGATACAGCACTAAGAGCAATACCTGACCAATACCTTTCCCAACTTACCTGCCTAAGTAAGAAGTATTTCGTAAATTTTAGCTATCTTTATATGTGTGTGTTCTAGATTATGTATTATGACCCTCCTCCCCCTAAATGGACACCCAAGGCTGAGCTAAGAATGAATTTTTGTTAAAGAACTATTATAAATGTCAAATGATGAGTCCAGTACATTGCGAAGTGTGAGGAACAGTAGGCCTGGCAGAGTGGAGGAAGGGGTGGGCAAGCTGGCCTGCAGTTATAGAGAGATCTAAATATTTGTTGAGCATAGAATTTTTTATTTTAATTAAGGGATCAAAATTTAGCTCCCAGAGCAGGGAAAATAAATCTCTGGTTTCAATCCTTTAATCCAGTTCTGTAGACCTTAAGCTTCTATGAAGTTTAAAGGATCTCCTGAACAAGGCTCTTAGCATCAGCAGAGGCGTATGTGCCAAATTGTACACAAAAACCTGAGGTTGGACTATTGCAGAGAAAATGAATACACTGAAGGAGGGGAAGTCTGTTTTTCCTTTAAAAAGAGGAGCATATCCTGGGTCACTGATAGATGGCCAGGACCTTGTCTGAATTTCTGAAGATTTCTATTCTTGTGAATGAAGGACATTTCTGCCTGGTGAACAGCACTCAGGCTGGATTTCAGTATTCTGAACATCCTGTCTAAGAGAATGAATTGACCCAACCGTGGGGATAAGAAATGACAATCTCATTTCTCTTGTTATTAATATCTCTCTGCAGTGTACCTACCATTCTGCATCCTTTATTCCTCTGGTGTAATTTTGAGGACACCTTTCTGTCAACTTTGTAAATTAAAAGATAACTAGAGGCTAACATATATTTAGAAATAGAGGGGTTTTAAGATCGGATCAAACAGTGGAGTCCACTCTTCATATTTTCCAGATGAGGAAACTGTCACTCAGACCACAAATATGTAATAAATGCTTATTATTAGGGCTGGCACTTCTGAGAATGCACAGTCCAGATGCAGGTTAACCCTGTTTGGGGGAGGTTTAGTGACTACTGGGTTTCTTTTGTGGGTATAGTTAAGAGCTATCTGTCATATTTTCTAAGAAGTCTAGGACTTTATCATGGATTATGTATTTCAAATACATGTGACTGTATTTAATTAACTGTTAGCCTTAGTTATTTTGGATCTAACCTTGTGTCTCCTAAAACTACAGATTTGTATTCATTGAATGCCAGGCATGTGGGGACCCTTCATATGAAATTAGAGATCGGGTAATACCAGTTTTCCTTCCAGCTCTCCCACTCATCTAAGCAGTTTTGGTAAATTTTTACTATTTTCACTTTAGTGGAATGTATGTTATCTCTAGGTTTTAGGCTATAATAAGCATGGGAAAGGGACCCATGGATTATGAGGGAGAAAAAAGACTCTGAGCAATTTCCCACCATTATACTGCCATAATTCTGAATCTCTTCTTTCCTTCCTTGTAGGGTGCTTTGGTGACTTATGCGTTATTCTAGACAAGCTTTGTCACACTCTTACAACCTTTTTCTCCTTGTTTTGCTATAGGTCTCCCCTCACTTATAACAGCTTCTTGAGCCTTCCCACATTTGTCTCTGCCCAGCTGATTAGGTGATGCTATTTCACATATTTATCTCCTGCTTTCCCGCTGTTGTCCACGCAGGAACTCTACCCTTAGGCTGGACTCCTAGGAGCTGGGCAGTATGTAATAGAGGCGAAGTGAGAGACTTTCCATCTCTTTTACGAAGACCTTTTGTGTCAAAGACCTACCCTACCATGGACAGCTACTTTAGTGTTAGGAGTGTCATGTTACATCATGGCAATCCCCACTTCTGCTCTTTAGGAGGTGAGGTGCCATGTGGCACCCTTGGCCTGTGGCGACCTCTTCCTCCAGGCAGGAACTCTGGCCTTCCCCAATTCGCCTTCATTCTTCCAGAGTATCTCTCTTCCTAGCCCAGGCAGATTTCCTGCCCAGATTTCCATAGGTGCCTTTTCCTCTGGGGTCCTTATGACCCATAAAAACAGGCTCTAATCCAGACTCTTGCCCCAGCAGAGAAACAGGACAGGAAGACAGAGATATTTTGGGTTGAACATCATTAACATTCAGTTTTAGGAATATGGCATTTCTCCAAAGATGATTTACTTTTTTATTCAATCCCAAAATTTAAAAATTACAGTAAGAGGGATAGGGACAGTGAGTAGGATGAGGAGGGTGAAAACCTTGACCAGGGAGACCTGGGCAGCAATGTCATCGAGGTCCCCTCAGACCTGTGGCCAAAGACCTCCTGTAAATCATGACTCGACATTCCCCATTGTCTTTCCTGAGTTTTCACCTGATCATCTAGAGTTGGTTTCTTTTTTCCATTCGCTCTAAAAAGCTTCCTGATTTATCTCATATCTTTGCCATACACCACAGGGAGACTGCTTTCATGGGAAGCCAAGGCATATTCTTCACTTCTCAACAGGGAAAATTTTACATGTGCTCAGGTGTCAAAAATTCACATAATTCACATATGCTCTTTATAATCTCACGTCTTCCCTCTCGCTTCATTGTAGTCTTCCGTTCCTTTTTTCTTGCTAGGTCCAAAGTCAGCCACAAAGGGGGATTTGCAAACAGTTCATAGTTCTTCAAGAACTTGCATCTTATGACAAGCAGGGCGATCATGGACCTCAAGAAGAGGTCAATCACAACATTTTATCCTTTTACAGATGTATAGTATTCCATTATGTATAGCAACACATTTTCTTTATCCAGTCATATAATTGTTATATGTGAACCAAATAAGTGAATAAACATATAGCACATCCCAAATCAAGTTGTAGATTTTTTCTCTAGTCACACGCTGTGTAACAGAACAGGGTATCTCTCTGTCAGTTCTCTGTCAGTAAAAACCATGATGTATATTATCTGTGTGCTGCATAAACACATCATAGACGTTCAGTGGAGTGGCAGAGGGTGGGTGTTTACCCGCTAAAGTTCAAAGAGTGCATTTGAATTTACTGAAAGCTCTTCTCTAAACTAAGAGAAGAGTTAGTAGATAAAGCGGAGTTCTTCCAGGTCAGTCATAGTTCACCCTTATTCTCTTATGGGAGAGTGATACATACAGTTTTTCCTGAGAATTCTGATTTCCTACCTGAGCTGTAGAAACCAATTTGTTTTTAGGCAGTCTTTCTATGTAGTTCAGACTAGCCTTGAATTCATTATGTAGCCCAGGCTGGCCTCAAATTTAGGCAATCCTCCTGCCTCAGCCTCCCCTGAGTCCTAGGAATACAGGCATATGCCACCACACCCAGCCACAGAAACTGATTTTCATCAACCCACCTACTGTGCATTGTAACAGGTATCTACTTTTTATTAAAGCTGTTTCATTTGTATTAAATATTAAATAATACTTTGTGCTCTGGTAATGCCACATTATATGTGGATGTGTCTGACATATATTAGAAGGATTAGGCCATCGTAATGCGCACTGCCAGACTTTCAAAGGTGGAATCGAGATACATGGCAGCACACTTCCCAGAAACTCTGATTAACCCTGCAAAGGGTAATAAAACAAAAATCAATTCAACAAACTTAGAAGGTTGAAAAGGAACAGATTAAGACGTGCAAAAGGACTTTATTTTCAGCACCAGTCACTCTGAAAGCTTGCTTAACATATTAAGTAAATGTCAGTGCTTGGCAAGGTGAAGGTAATTGCCATTCCCTTCTCTAACGTTCTTTCCACCAGCTAGCTATAAATAAAAAAAGAAAAACGTGTTGCAAATAAGCATACAGCTCACAGTGTATCCACAGGGCCTAAACCATAGAATATGTGGCCAGAAAAGGTTGGAGAAGACTGTCCAAACCCTTAAAATTTTTGAGAAAATTACTCTAGCAAAATCAAAAGGCTTAACCAAAACCACACAGTCACACACATCACCCTTAGCAGATACAGGAGTTGGGCCAAAGTCTTCCCTCTGGAATCTTCCTCACACACAAGGCTGTAAATTTCCCTGAGTATAATCTTCCCAAGTGAGGAAAGGTGTACATCAAGGGCCAGTCCTGGAAGGAAGCAGGGCTGCCAGCTCAGGTTAATAGCGTTTACCTGAGGGAAGCATAACCGGGCTGGAAGAGGAATTTCTTTTTACTTTATAAAATTGAGTTGATTTATTTATAATAAGCACGTTTATGTTTTGTCACTAGAAACTAAATTGAAGAATCCTTCATTTAGACTTAGCAATTTTACTTCTAGGAATGTAATCGAGAAGAATGAAAATGTATGTTGATATGAAACTTGCATGCCAATGGTCATTCACAGCATTGTTTATAACAGCCAAAAAGTGGAAACAACCCAAATGCCCGTCAACTAGTGAATGAGTAAAGAGTGTGTCGTATATCTTATCCAATGGAATATTATTTAACTAGAAAAAGGAATGAAGAACTGATGCATGCTGTAGTATGGAAGAAGCTTGAAAACATTATGCTGAGAAAAAAATAAAATCACACAGCATTACATATTGGATGATCTCGTTTGTGTGAAATGTCCACAATGGAGAAAATGTCCACAGTAGTGTCAGAAAGTAAACTAGGGATTTCCTAGGACTAAAAGGGGAAGTCGTGAGAATTGGAAACAACTGATAATACATATGAAAGTTTTGGGAGGGATAAGGAAAAAGTTTTAAAATTAAACTGTAATGATCATGGCACAACTCTACTAATATACTAAAAGCCACTGAATGATACACTTAACTGAGTGGATTTCTAGAACTAAACTATATCTCAATAAAATTATTTCGAATTATTTAAAAATTAAATAATTCATATGGCAACAATGAAACTAATACTATGTCTCTAGAGCGTTAAATACTTAGATCAAAATTATAGAAGCCCATTTACAGGCTTAGGTGATTTGTCTACTCTGTGACAACAATAAAATATTCAAAAGAGTTTAAAAAAAGAGTTAAAGACCTTTAGACTTTAAATTTTTAATAGGACTACTTAGTTCTCATTTACCAAGTGCCTACTTTTTGTTAGGTGCTCTACAAATGTAGCTACAAATCCTCACATGTAACCTACGCAGTAGACACTTTTATCTCATTTTACTAATAAAGACAATAGCTGGAAGAGCTGAAATGTGTACCTGGTTCTCTTCCCTTTTGCTACACCATAGCCATGATCCTGTGATATAAAAAGCCTGAGCCTCTCCTACCCAGCTCAGTGAGTTGTCCACATCATCTCCCCTCCTTCCTTGTATCCTCTTCACTTTTCAAGGTAATCAAGACCAAGTTCTGCTCCTACGCATCCCCCAAAATCATGTTTACTAGGACATCAGGATTTATCCTTCTGTACCTTTCCTCTGTGCATAGAAAATACTAAACTCTTGATTTTTTTAAAAGAAGGTGATAAAAAGAAAAATATTTAAAACATTAATGTAGAATCTCATGCATTAGGTGCTATGACAGAGGGCAGGTACTGAAAGTATATCAAGTCAGAAAGATGTCAATTTATTTTCTTTTATTAGTACATGTTTGCGTACATGAAGTTTATATTCATCTCAAGGAGTAGGCACGTGTGCTTAACATATCTTGCTTCTTTTTATTCCCTGTCCTCTCTCTACCCATCTCCTTCTCTCCATCTCTAGATCCCCTTTCCCTATTTTCATTATTATTGCTTCCTTTTTTTAGTTCATGTTTGTGACATGTAACGATTAAATTCATTTTGGGTATTTGGTACATGTTCATGATGCATCTTAAGTCATTTTACGTTCCCTTCCTTTATTAACATGATTGAAATGGGAAAGAAGTTAAGACACACACACACTCAGAAGTCTAGGGGACATTATCTCATGAAGTCAGAGGGTTGCACTGGTTAGAAATGAAATAGGTCTTTCTTGGATATAACTGTACCTCTCCTCTCCTTGCTCTTTCTATTTAAATGACCTCATCAAGGTCTTCCTCGCCTTTGACAAAGCCATAGACATACCGTGAAGTATTCTTTTCTGTATAATTTCAGCACTCCTGAGTATTCTGTAAATCAGTGTTCTCCCAAATCCCAATCCATAGACTAGCGCTTGTTTATGGCCAAATTTCTACTGGTCTGGAACAAAATTTTAAAAAGAAGGACTTTGCATTGTACATATACACACAACAGTATTGGATGATCCATTGTCCTTACTTGAAAGACTCCTTCGTGAGCTTTTAATATTCTAAATTTGGTGTTAAAATATTTCATGACAATAAGGTGATAATAAAAAGTATATACAATATTTATAGACTGTATTTACAAAACTAAGAGGTGGGTTTGTCTTCAGAATTGTGTATTTAAAAGGTTTCTGTCACTGTGTGCTCTTGGCACAGGGCCCTGTCACCCTCTCAAACCAGCTGGCACTTTTGCTGTGGCCCCCTGTTACTGGTGGGAGGCACTGTGTTTGGACAGCCCATGGTTTTGACTATAACCCTGACTTCCCAGAAGTCCTTGGATTTAGGTTTGGCAACTTGTAGATCAGAAATATGACTGTATTCCTAAGATAGATCTTGAGTATGACAACCCACTCGTAAGTTGTCATCAGTGTCATCTTAATGTTAACTTTTGGTTTTGTAATAAATCGTTAACAACTTTTCACATCACCTCGTTTGAAAAAGTAAAAGTCATGTACTGCAATGAGGGTTTTATTTTTCCTTTCTTTTACCCTTCATTTAGCTGTCGTACATAATTGCCTTGATCTGCTGTCAGTCCCCAAGGAAATGATATTATACAAATGCAAAACATGATTGTAATTTTTACTTCTGTGCTTTATTTATTGCTGTTTTATCAGTTCTTTCATCTTTCTACTGCTCTAAACTATGTATAACCTTTGAGATAGAAATTAACAAGTTCTCCATGTAACTTTCAAAATATCAAAATAAGGAAACACATTTTGTAATTGCACTATCATTTTGCTTTTCTCTCAGAAACAAGCTTAAAAAATACCATTTTGAGCCCTTATTTTTTCTTTTTTTTTTTTGGTTGTAAATTATCTCTATTTCAATTGATTCATTACCCAATGCTAGCCATATGAAAGAACACATTTTTTTGTGCCTTTGATCCTGCTAGGTAGAAAAGTGAAACAATTTAATAACTCCTTGTTATAAAATATTATGAGACTAACATGTTATAAAATGGGTTTGAGACTAACATGTTATAAAATGGGTTTGAGAATTACAGAGCCAACAAAGATCAGCTACATGGAGTGGATAATTTTGCTGTAAAATCAGCGTTCTGAAATGTTACCCATTAACGCTGTGTATACAGAGAACTTGGTCTAAAACACAAAGGGAAAGTTCCACACGCCAAAACCATTAAAAGAAAAAAAAAAAAAACTTAATTCATGAAAGCACTCAATCTAAGACAAGGTGTTGAAAAGAAGAAAATTTATAGATTTAGCCTCTTAATTTTGCTAATATGAAACTACGACTGGAAAAAATAACCATGGTAAAAGCAAGGTAGGATGTTAAATTATTTTAAATACAGTCAGCCTACACTTTTATTGTATATTATCATTAACTGACTTCTCAATTTAGGCAGGTCTCGCTACTGCCACCTTTACTACTCTGCTCCTCCCCCGGCCTGTGTCTCTACCCTTGCTGCCCCGCTACACTGGGCTGCTTTAACCAGCTTTCTCTGATTTTCCGAATTCTACCAGTGTACCAAAATTGAGCTTGTATCCCCACTACTATTGTGAACTTTCCCCAAATACTCCCACCTGTGTGACTCCCCTCCCTCTGTAAAGTCATGTCATGGTGTGCCCACTATAGGCCAAATTATCATACTTAATTAATGATTATTTTGAGTTATTCTCAAATTATTTATCTGTCTGGTCTCCCTAACTATATCATAACTCTTTGACTATAGAGACATTTGGTATGGGTTTGTTAGAATCCCCCCAAGCCCTGGAATAGTGCCAAGCATATAGGTGTTCATATGTTCAGTGTGTAATCTTCATTAATCACTGCTACAGTGATACGTATTTGGGGGTCAATAGCAACCACAATGTGTTATCAAAGCATCTATGTAAAAACTGCATTTTGCTTTAAGTTAAAATCACTGTATTTTTTAAACATAATCTTTTGTAGCACAAATTAGAATAAGCAAGAGAGCAAGTTCCCCCTGGTGTTCACAGGACCTGGTCACTTGATGTTAATAGCTCACAGAAAATTGACCTCTTTAGAAGCAGAAAAGTTAAACTTTAATGCAAAACTGACCATTAGCCAAGTATTTTCTTAGTTCCAAAGTTGTCAGCTTTGAGGTTGTTGTGTGTCACTTTGACAACTGTGAAACTCTTCTAGTCTTCTGGCCTAGAATCAGACCTCTCTCCTTATGTCACAGGATAGAGAGCGCTCACTTGCACAACGCCCATTAACTTCTTAAATTGCCCATTGTAATGTTCAACAGCTCCAGTTCTCCTACAGGTTTGACACCTTTTCAGTCCAACTTTGCCATGTAATCTGCACTCCACTTTGTTGATTTACTCTGTTAGGTTTATTACTGAACTGTTCATTTATTTTAATGACTAACAAAGTACTCAAATAAAATTCTTTGTCCCGTTTTTAGAGCCTAGCATAATTAGTCACATCTCCCACATCTTCAGGTAGCAAATTTAATTAGACTCTCCAGTGGATCACTTTCTAGGGCACAAACAGGACATGGAGGAGACGTTGAGGCTTCCTCCCTAGAAGAGAGGGAGAATCGTCCCAGACTTTTTTGGTATTGACCTGTATCAAATGTTTCAGTGGAAGGGTGAACTAGAAGATAAACCTGTGATGTGTTTAAACTGTTGTGCAATATCATCCCAGGGATCAAAGTCCTTTTCCCTCAATCAGTAATCTTTGATGAAGCATAGCAGTTAATGACCTTGTAGTCTCTTAGTCGATCCAGCCTAAGTCTCTCTTTTTCCAGATATTTAATATCTTTGTTTCTTTTCATCATGAATTTGAAGTTGACAGCAGTAAATTTGAAAAGTTAATCTTCTCTTTGTTTTATGACAATCTGTAATTTCTGTCTTTCCACTTTTTACTGCCTAATAACATGATCTTGCAGCTTGTCCCAAAAGGATTCTGCTCTCTTGCCATCCACCAAAGCAAAGATACGCAAAGCTGCAAACTGCCGCTTATATTGTCACTCACAGCACTGCCAGTCTGCCCTGGGACAGTACTTGGCTTACTTTCAGGAATCATCCTCATTTTTCCCACTAGTTACTGTCTGCACACAGCTGGAAGCGGGACACGTTCACTGAGTGTTAACACCAAAAGGAGTCTCAGGAGTGATGTGTATTCCCCACTGTACAGGTGGGAAAAGGGTTTCGGGAAAGGGAAACCGGCTTGCCCGAGGTTGTGTAGCAATTTGGAATAAATGTTCCACTACAATGAAGTTCACGTTACTTTCATTCCAGTTGTTGTTTGGTACTTTACGCTGAACTCCCCTGAATATTATGTGACAGAATAATTTTTATTTTCTTTAATTCCTTCAAGTTGAATTTCAGTGGTGTAAGGAAACAGTTTGCCAGAGCTGAGAGGCTGTATATTTTCCCCTCCCAGCCAATAACCTACTTCCATCAGTCAGGAGCAGTAATCTGTAATTCAACGAATACTTATCCACAAATAAATATTGACTGTGATATGAATAGCACAGATAATTATGGAAGATTATTTAACAGGGCAGTACATTTGACCTCCAAGACAAATTCTAATGATGGCTTTGAGGGCCGGGAAGTTATCTCTATTTTGTGTGCATGTGTGTATGTGCAGAAGCATAGATTCATGGCGATGGAAAAAAAGAAGAGGGGAGATGGAAGTATAATCAATATCGGATGGATAGGAGGTCCTAAGGGAAGAGAGAAAGACATCAAGTGTTGGGAATTCAGGCAGCTCGGGTGTGAGTGCTAACACAGTGAGAAGACAAAGATAGCTAATGGGGAAAATAATCTGAAATGAATGAAAGGAGTGAAGGTGAAACTTGTACATTAGCACATGCATTCAGCAATCCTTTATTAAATACTAACTTTTTGCTCAGTGACATTAGGAGTTGGGATACTTAGATGTAAAACTGTGTTTCCTGACTTTAGAGTCATACTCCAGCTAAAATTTCTCAAACTTTAATGTGCTTAAGAATCACCATTTACAATGACTTCCCAAGAAGTGCAAATGTTGTACATACTTAAATCATAATTGAAATGTTAAACTTGCCCATCATGACTGTTGTCATAATAGGGACAAGTCTAAGGAGCCTGGGAACAGGGCAGCAGAAGTGCTGAGGGAAGTCGCCTGGGTGGGCTCGGAGAGAAGGTGGTGCTCTGGGCAGCAGTAGACAAGGTCGAAGCTATAGACCAGAACTTAAAAGCAGGAAGGGTTCAAGGCTCACTTAGGAACAGCTCGCTGGTTCTTCTGAGATTGTTTTCTCCCTTTATCACAGTATCAGGAAGAGATCAGATTTTAATATTAATAATACTTACAGTTTTTGAACACTATGATGTGCCGGAATTTTGCTAAACATATTACATTTATTTGTTTGATCCTCACAAGTATTTTAGGAAATAGTTTATTATTCTTCCAATCCTAGTATATCCCCTTTTAATATTCTTAATATTCTCTTTTAGGATTGAAAAAATTGAGGCTTAGAGAGAGTGTCTGGATACAGCATTTTAAAATAATTCTTGTTATATTCTAGGGCGGGTGTCATCCTAATTCACTCAGTGTGAACCAGAGAAAGGCCCCATAATCTTTCATTCTCTGTTTTCTACTGTTTTTACATCTTCTACATGTATATTTTTGTACTAAATAATAATTCATTTATGTCATTCTATTCATATTTTATTTCCCAGTGTCTTGGCTGAATGACTAGTGAGTATTTCCAGAACGTTTGTTCCACTATCTTTCCTGCCTTCTTTATCTGGCTGTTTCCCCTACATTAAATGTTTTCTCAAAGTCTCTGCTTCTAAAACTTCAGTGCACGATCTTCAAATGCCATTTCTTCTGTCCAGCCTTTTCTGGTTTTTCCTTGGCCAACCTCATGGACTTTTCCTTCCTAGTAATTTCATAGTATTTTTCTTGTATCTTTGTTATTGTTTTTAATTTCCTATCGCTTTTAGAAGTTTATCTTAGTGCTCATCACCACTCAAGGGGAACATCTCTACAACATGGTGGTTAAGTTGTTAGCTCGTTAAGCCTTGCTGATACAGGATTTTTCTAAGACTTTCTGTGATTGGTTGGTTCTTTGGTCGGTTTTCATTTTTATTTCTCAGTTTGTTCCATCTTTTTGCATATTGACCAGGTGACCTTTTGAAGCTTCTTAACCCCAGTGAAGTTCATGTGAAAACTGGGTAAAATAATGTTTACCTTAGAGGTTATCTGCAGTATAATACAACCATGTGGAAAGTGATTCATACTGCCTACCTAGTGAGCACTTGGTAGATGCCAGACCGTATTTTTTCACTTGTGTTGTTTCCACTCCAGTATTCTCTCCAAAAGGAGAATCCAATAATATTTTTGAATGGATAAATAAAGGAACAATAAACTTTTTTATGAGCCCCACCTCCAATACACTACTGTAAACAGTTCTATTATATATTTCTTCTGCTCCCCTCTTTCCCAAATTGGGTATATGATATATCTTTAACAAATATTGTCATCTAATATAGCAACAGTCCCATTAGCAGTCTGGAAGCTTGTATTTACTTCAAATAAAAGCCATCTATGCACAAAATTATTTCCAATTCCTATTTTGTGAGTTTTTAAAGTGTGAAATAAAATAATTGTATTAAAACTGCTTCTTTAAATGGTAAATACTATTATTTGACCCTCCCCATCTGTCACACAACTGCATAACATTAGATCAATAGCAAACAAAATGATTTACAGCCAAGATGATCTAGACCATTAAAGTGTAAAAAGCAACAAGCCCTCAAAAGTTGGTAATGAGAGTTCAGTGTGGCATTTATGGCATTTAATGAATGCTTAATAATCAGTTAATATAAAGTATTTCAAATCCTCTAGCCCTCAAGAAGTGGTCTATAAAATATACATGTGACCAGGAATGACTATGGTGAATGTCTGTCCTCTTCATTATCAACCACTCCCAATCTCTGTGGGGTGGAGGCCATCACATGGTCCCTCAGTTAATCATACAATCAACATAAATTCTGGAAAGCTCTGCAAAGCAAGAAGGCAGATTTTCGTGGAGGAATAAGACAAAAAAGAGGGTCAAAGAAAGGCTTTTCTAAGGCACTTCCTGTTACATAAAAACTCA